>OY755040.1:3958870-3961370 GCA_963576565.1 Aspidapion aeneum
ATGAAATACCCATATCCCTACTGAAAAATGCTTCTTTGAAAATGATAACTTGCCTTACTTTTCTGATAAATCTATCTATATCTGAAGGTACCTACCCTTCTCACCTAAAAGAAGCTAATATCTTACCTATCTATAAAAAGGGCGACCATTTGTCGGTGGAAAACTATCGTCCGATTTCTTTGTTGAACAGTTTCTCTAAGGTCTTTGAAAAAGTTCTATGCAACCAAATAAATCAATTTCTTAAAAAATATCAGATCTTAACTCCAAGCAAACACGGTTTCAGAGAACTGCACTCTACCGAAACAGGCAGCATTGACTTTGTTCAACAGATCTACAACAAACTAGACCAAGGCGATAGAGTTGTTGCACTATTGTTTGATCTAACCCGTGCTTTTGATACCATAGACCCTAACTTTGTATATAAAAAACTCGAAAAACTAGGTATCCAAAACCCCCTTAATAAGTGCATTAAATCTTTTCTTACAGATAGAAAATTTAAAATCAAAATAGGAAGCACATATTCAGAATCTACAGAATCAAACATAGGCACGCCCCAAGGCAGTGTGCTTGCACCTTTAATATTTTTGCTGTTTATTAACGATCTTCCCGAATATATCACGTGGGGACTTGTGTTTATGTTCGCCGATGATACGTCCATCGTTGTATCCGCAAAAGACACAAATTTTCTTCATGAAAAAATCAACTTAACCCTAAATGAATTTTCGAACTGGTGCAAGCAAAACAATCTGATTATAAATGTCTCTAAAACTGTCTCTATGGAATTTAGAACAAAGTCCCGTAAACCTACCGACCTCAATATATTCTTTAATGACATCCCTTTGCCAGTTAGCGATAGCTCAAAATTTTTGGGAACTATTGTCGATACTCATTTCGAGTGGAGTTTACACATAAGTAGTGTATGCTCAAAACTTAATACATGCTACTTCATGATTAAGTCACTTAAAAACTCTCTCAGTATAAAAAATCTCATTACTGTGTATTATCCTAATGCATACTCGGCTCTAGCCTATGGTGTGGCAGTATGGGGTAGTGCTCAGGATGTGGCAAGAGTATTGGTAGGTCAAAAGAGACTTATAAGATTAATTTTCAATATACCTTACAACGGTACTTGTCGCTCTGCATTTAAGGATAATAAAATTATGACAATAACAAGTATTTACATATATAAACTACTCATTTTAATTTTTCAACACCAAAATATTTTTACATTAAATAGTTCTTATCACAACTATCCAACTAGAAGTCGTAACCACTTCAGCATCCATAAACACAACCATGAGTATATAAAAAAAAGTACTCATTATCTTGGATGCAAATTCTTTAACTTGTTGCCAAACAAAATCAAACAAACTACGTCGCTGCCAAGATTCAAAAAAGAAATCAAAAATCTTTTATTAAAAGAAACTTTTTATAGTTTAATTGAATTTGAAAACTACTTGTTGGGCAGTGTCGTGAAAAATTCGACATATATATATTAGATCCGAACACCGCTCTATTCTATCCACCGTGGGATTTGACTGTAAGGCTTGCATGTCAATGGCGCATAACGTCATTCAACGCACAGTAGACAAAAATAAAAAACTTCAATTATCTCCGAAACTGCTCAATCAAACTATGACATATGATACATCATTTTGAAAAGAATTCAATGACGAATTCGAAAATTTATTAAAATGTAGGCCATAAGAAAAAATGCATCGCTTGGCTTCGCTTTTATTTCACCACTACCCTATCCTACGAATCGCGCCACTACACTGGAGGGTGCACTTGGATAGGCAACAAAAACACACAACGCTTCTTGTGTTGCTGCCATGTTTTGTCGCAACCCAATCTTGCATCTATTCTGGTTGGAATCCTAATAGAGGTTTATGCGCTGCAGGAAAATTATTATCTTGTTGTGACAGTATTTTTTTGCTTAACTGACTTAATAGTATTTATAAAAAAAGCTTTATAATGCACATTTTTTAAACTTTATGATCCCTGAGACGTTTTATATCTACCCAAGGTTTTAAAAATTCCTTTTTGTCTTTCCAAACTATAGAGCACAGTCTGTGAAGGTTCACACAAGTTTGCGCCATTTTGCATGCCCCTTGTGTCCCATTATCCTTTGCATTATGCAGGCGTTTTCGGCCTTCTTCTAAAAAGATTTTCGTGATCATATATTTATCAGATATTTAGAAATCTTGATCTCAATCTATAATAGTTATTTACCTAACAAATGCGGAAAGTGATACTTTACCGCACGCGACGGCAGTTGGCCGAACGACGCGGAGCGGAGTTCGGTCCAGCCGTCAAGGGTGGTAAAGACACTTTCCGCATGTGTTAGATACAATATTTTACATATGAGTACCTTTTTTTTCAAAAAATTGAATTTTCGAGCCGACTTCATCCGAATGAGTGTTACATAGCCGAGCCTGACGGCTCAGTTCAATTCACTACCCACAAAAACTGCTAAACGCGCCTAAAGAAGTTTACACTT
>OY755040.1:4563870-4741370 GCA_963576565.1 Aspidapion aeneum
AATTTTAAAATAATCAACAAAAAAATTATATTATTGATATCAGTCGAATATTTATTTACCAGAGGAATGATAATTGAAGTGTTCCTTTTTGATTTCTCCGAAAAAAACTAATTTTCTGCTGAAAATAAAAAGATCTATAACTTAAACCAAACTAAAGTTGACATTATCTGTCAAAACTTGTCATCCTCACAAGTAAATTAGATATCCAGGGCCGTCTCTTTCTCTAGAAATTAACCGGTGGTATTCACAAATATTGTGTTATTAAAAATGGAGCACGTTTAAAATTGTAAAATTTTCCGGGAAGATGTAAATTCGGAATCTCAAAAATATGACTGCAAACTTAGGTTTTATCAATTTTTTGATAAATAGTTAAGACTAGGTTAAATATTATTTATTAGGATATTTTTTTCAATCTGAGTTTCTAATATTTGGTTTGGGACTACACCAGAGGAATGGAGTATTTGCTTTATAATAAAAAAAATTATAAACTTGCAATTTTTTTTGATACATTAAACTCAAATGCTCCATACAGAAAACATTTCGTTTTAAATCTTATAACTAAAACTATGCTTCAGTCTGTGTTTGAAAAATATGCATTCCCACTCCACAGCACCATTTTTGTAGAATTATCCTTTTATATTATTCTGTAATTTTTAAATCATAAATTTTTTTATCCAAAAAGGGTTCAGGTTTCGAGCCATACAGGAGAGTTGGAAAAAAAGCATTTTCGCAAGTCTTAGCTTCACATATTTATTTTTTGTTTTATTAATATTTTCACAGCTGAAGATCCAGTTTTAATAATTTTCTTTAATAAAAACACAAAAGAAATAAATATAGATCAAAGAAAATTTTATTAAAAATCAATAGTCACAATTTGAAAATTTAAGAACTAGACATATTTCATAAAAAAGTGTTTATTAGAAAACTTTTGTTTTTATAGTTCACTTTAATCTAAAAAACAGTTATTAGATATAATATACACTAAGGCATAGCCCGGGCCTAGGTCCCTTAAATAAATATAACAATAATAAAAAAGTCTTCTTAAATCTGCCCGGCGTTAAAATATTGACAGATCACCAAAATTTGTTGTAAGATTGTAAAATATATACATATTTGAAATATCGCCTAATTATATAGGTATATTTTTTTTTAACCGAAAATATTTTAGGGTGACCATTGTTATATTATACTCTACGATTTTTTACATTTTTTTCACTATGGATAGATATGTATATAGGGATGCCATAATTTAAAAATTTTGAATTGTTTAATAAACTGTTTTTATTTTTAATTCAATTATCAAATGCTTGCTAGTTGCTCTTAATTATGCGAAATCTTTTCAAAAAATTAACCGTCTCTAGATAAGCTATAATGTACACAACTAGGATTGCTCCAATTTTTCTCGTCTAAAAGTTTATGCTTACTTTGTTGATAGTTTTTCTTTAAATTATTTGTATTTATTTTATCACATAACGGGATTATGTAGAGTACCTATAAAAAAATATTCGACTAATATTGTAGTCAAAAACAATTGGTCACCTTAAATAACATTAGCTGACAAGTTACTTACATCTACTTTGTATGTTATATATTATTATTATATATTATGTATTATAACTCACTAGTCTTCAAGAGCCTGTGTTGTGTTGGCATGCAACAGTGATATCCTTAAATCGTGAAGAATAGTCCGTTTCGCCTCTTCAAATGGTTGATGGTGAAGAATCCTTAATTTTACACCAAATATTTGACTGCAAAGAATTCTCCATTTCTTTTACAATCGGTGATGGCGATGGCTTCAAATAGTTGACTGTGAAGAATCCTTCAATAGTTATGGCGAAAAATCCTCCAATTTTTGTTCAAATAGATGACTGACTGCAAAGAGCGATTCCTCAAATAAGAGATAAAGATTTGACTGTGAAGAATTCTCCATATTTCTGCTCCTCAAATATTTGACTGCAAAGAATCCTCCAATCGGTGATGGACAAATATTCTCTATTTCTCTTCACATATACTGACTGTGAAAAATCGTCCATTTCCCTACTCTTTCTCTTCGAACAGGTGCGTGACTGCAAAGAATCCTGCATTCTTTTTCTTCACAAAAGTGATGACGAAGAATGTTTGACTGGGTAGAATCCTTGGATTTCTCTTACACTGCGAAAAATTCTTTATTTCCCATTTTATTAGGCGAAATATTATTTTTCGTTTCAAATAGTTGACTGTGAAAAATCCTTTATTTCCATTCCTTCAATAGTTAATAGCGAAGATTTAACCACTTTTCTTTAAATAGTTGACTGTAAATAATAATCCTTTAAATAAGTAACAAAGAAGTCCCCCATCCTCCATTCGGTGATGGCGAAAGATCCTCTATTTCTCTAAATAATTGACTAACACAAATCCTTCATTGACATCCTCCGATAGTTGATGACAAAGAATTCTCCGTTCTCTTCAAACAGATAGCTACAAAGAATCCTGCATTTTCTCTCTTCACAGAAGTGATGACGAAGAATATATGAATCTGAAGAATTCTCCATTTCTCCTCTTAGAGTGGACTGTGAACAATTCTTCATTCTTCCTCCTTTATTAGGTTTCTTTTTTCTTCATTACTTCAATAGGTAATAGCAAAAAATCCACCACTTTTCTTTAAATGGTTAACTGCAAAGAATAATCCTTTAAAGCGGTGACGAAGAAGAAGTCCTGCATTTTTCCCCTTCAAATTATTGTGGGCTGCAAGGAATCCTCCATTTCTCCTCCTCCAATCGGTGATGGCGAAAGATTCTCTATTTCCCTTTGAATGATTGACCATGACGAATCCTCCATTTCCATCATCCATCATTGATGACAAAGAATCATCCGTTTCTCTTCAAACAGGTGACTACGAAGATTCCTACGTTTTTTTTCTTTAAAGAAGTGATGACGAAGAATATATGACTGTGAAGAATTCTCAATTTCTTCTCTATTAATCGGTGATGGCGAAAGATCCTATATTTCTCTTCAAATAATTGACTACGACAAATCCTCCATTTCCATACTCCGATAGTTGATGATAAAGGATTCTCTGTTATTTTCAAACAGGTGACTACGAAAAATCCTGTATTTTTTTCACAGACGTAATGACAAAGAATATATGACTGTGAAAAACCCAAGAACCCTCAATTTCTCTTACAGTGGACTGAAAAATGCTTCATTTTTCCTCCTTCATTAGGTGATGGCGAAATATTTTGTTTTTCACTTCAAATAGTTGACTGTGAAGAATCCTTCATTTCCATTACTTCAATAGGTAATGGCAAAAAATCCACCACTTTTCTTTAAATACGTGACTACGAAGAAACCTGCATTCTCTTCACAAAAGTGATGACGAAGAATATGTGACTGTGGAGAATCCTCCATTTCTCTTACAGTTAACTGAAAAATTCTTCATTTCCCATTTTATTGGGCGAAATATTTTTTTTTCATTTCAAATAGTTGACTGTGAAAAATCCTTCATTTCCATTACTTCAATAGGTAATAGCGAAAAATCCACCACTTTTGTTTAAATAGTTAACTGCAAAGAATATTCCTTTAAAGCAGTAACGAAGAAGAAGTCCTCCATTTTTCTTCTTCAAATTCTTGTTGGCGAAATATCCTCCACTTGTCTTGAAATAGTTGACTGGAAGGAATCCTCCATTTCTCCTCCTCCAATCGGTGATGGCGAAAGATTCTATATTTCCCTTTAAATAATTGACTATGACGAATCCTCCATTTCCCATCATTGATGACAAAGAATCATCCATTTCTCTTCAAACAGGGGACTACGAAGATTCCTAAGTTTTTTCTCTTTACAGAAGTGATGACGAAGAATGTGACTGAATAATTCTCCATTTCTCTAACACTGGACTGTGAATAATCCTTCATTTCTATTACTTTAATAGGTAAAAGAAAAAAATCCACCACTTTTCTTTAAATAGGTGACTACGAACAATTCTGCATTTTTTCTCTTCACAAAAGTGACAAAACAAAGAATATGACTGAAGAATCCTCCATTTCTTCTCTATTAATCGGTGATGGCGAAAGATCCTATATTTCTTTTCAAATAATTGACTATGACAAATCCTCCATTTCCATCCTCCGATACTTGATAATAAAGAATTCTCCGTTCTTTTCAAACAGGTGACTACGAAGAATCCTGTATTTTTTCTCTTCACAGAAGTAATGAGCCCAAGAACCCTCCATTTCTCTTACAGTGGACTGAAAAATTCTTCATATTTCCTCCTTTATTAGGTGATGGCGAAATATATTTTTTACCCTTTAAATTGTTGACTGTGAAGAATCCTTAATTTCCATTACTTCAATAGGTAATGGAAAAAAATACACCACTTTTCTTTAAATAGATGACTACGAAGAAACCTGCATTTTTCTCTTCACAAAAGTGATGACGAAGAATATGTGATTGTGGAGAATCCTCCATTTCTCTTACAGTTAACTGCGAAAAATTCTTCATTTCCCATTTTATTAGGCGAAATATTTTTTTCATTTCAAATAGTTGACTGTGAAAAATCCTTTATTTCCACTTCTTCAATGGGTAATAGCGAAAAATCCACCACTTTTCTTTTAGTAGTTAACTGCAAAGAATAATCCTTTAAAGAAGTGACGAAGAAGAAGTCCTCCATTTTTCCTCTTCAAATTATTGTTGGCGAAATATCCTCCACTTGTCTTGAAATAGTTAAATGCAAGGAATCCACCATTTCTACTCCTCCAATCGATGATGGCAAAAGATTCTCTATTTCCCTTTAAATAATCATCCGTTTCTCTTCAAACAGGTCACTACGAAGATTCCTACGTTTTTTCTCTTTACAGAAGTGATGACGAAGGATATATGAATGTGAATAATTTTCCTTGTCTCTAACACTGGACTGTGAATAATCCTTCATTTCCATTACTTCAATAGGTAATAGCAAAAAATCCACCACTTTTCTTTAAATAGGTGACTACGAAGAATTCTGCATTTTTTCTCTTCATAAAAGTGATAATGAAGAATATATGACTGTGAAGAATTCTCTATTTCTTATCTATTAATCGGTGATGGCGAAAGATCCTATATTTCTCTTCAAATAATTAACTATGACAAATCCTCCATTTCCATCTTCCGATAGTTGATGATAAAGAATTCTCCGTTCTTTTCAAACAGGTGCCTGCGAAGAATGCCACAATTTCAATTCCTTTAATAGTTAATAGCAAAGAATCCTTTATATTTTTTTAAATAGTTGATTGCAAAGAATAATCCTTTAAATAAGTGACGAAGAAGAAGTCGTTCAAAAACCTCCAGTTGTTTTACAATACTTGACTGTAAAGAATCTTCCTTTCTTCTCCTCCAATCGATTATCGCGAAAGGTCCTCCTTTTCTCTTAAAATAATTGACTATAACAAATCCTCCATTTCCCTCATTCGATGGTTGATTACAAAGAATCCTGCATTTTTTCTCTTTAACGAAGTGATGACGAAGAATTATGCACCTGCCTTCAAATAGGTGACTGTAAAAAGTCCTTCATTATTTCTCATCTTTAAATGGTTGATGGCGAATAATCCTTTACTTCTCTTTAAATAGTTGACTTTGAAGGATTCTCCCTTTTCCTTCAAATAGTTGACTGTAACGAATCCTCTATTTCCCTAGTCCACTGCAAAAAATCCTTTATTAGGTGATGGCGAAATATATTTATTTTACTTAATTTTCATTTCTTCAATAGGTAGTGGCGAAGAATCCTTAATTTTCCTTCCTTTTCCATTCGGTAATGGCGAAGAACCTTCTATATCTCTATAAATAATTGGATTTGACGAATCATCCATTTCCCTCCTCCGATAGTTGATGACAAATAGTCTTCTATTTCTCTTTAAACAGTTAATTGCGAAGAATTCTGAACTTTTTCTGATTATCGAAGTGACGATAAAGAATTCTGCAACTCTCATCAAATAATTGACTGTGCAAAGTCCTCCATTATCTATCCTCTTAAAGTGGTTAGTGGCGAAAAATCCTCCACTTGTGTTCAAATAGTTGACCGCAAAGAATCTTCCATTTTTCCTTTTCCAATTGGTGATAGTGAGAATCTTTTATTTCCGTTCAAATAGTTGGCTGTGACGAATCCTCCATATTGCTCCCCTCCGATAGTTGATGAAAAATAATCCTCCATTTCCCTTTATATAATTGATTGCAAAGAATCCTTTATTTTTTCTCCTTAAAAAAGTGGCGACGAAGAATCCTCCACTTCTCTTCAAATAATTGACTTTGAGGAATCCTCCATTTTCTCCTCAAAGAAGTCAAGATGAAAAATCCTCCACTTCTCTATCATTGACTGTGACGACTACTCCATTTTTTCTCCTCAAACTAATGATAAAGAATCATCCGCTCCTCTTGAAATAGTTGACTGCAACGAATCCTTCATTTCTCCTATTTAAATAAGTGATGACGAAGAATCTTCCACTTTTCTTCAAACAGTTAATTGCGAAGAATTATCCGTTTTTCTCCTCCGATAGTTGATTACAAAGAATCCTTTCAATAAGTAATTATAAACAACTCTCTTTTTTAGTAAGCGATGACGAAAAATTTCCCACTTAACTTCAAATAGTTGATTGGGAAGAATCATCTATTTCTCCTCCTAAACAAGTTATGGCAAAGAATCTTTCACTTGCCTTCAAATGATTGACAGCGAAGAATCCTTTACTTCTTATCTTCAAACAAGTGATGGCAAAGATCCTTTACATTTCTTTAATGGGTTGACTGCGAAGAATCCGTTCTTTCTCTTCAAACAAGTTATGGCGAAGAATCTTTCACTTGCCTTCAAATGATTGACTGCGAAGAATCCTTTACTTCTTATCTTCAAACAAGTGATGGCAAATATTCTTTACATTTCTTTAATGGGTTAACTGCGAAGAATCCGTCCTTTCTCTTCAAACAAGTTATGGCGAAAAATCTTTCACTTGCCTTCAAATGATTGACTGCGAAGAAACCTTTACTTCTTATCTTCAAACAAGTGATGGCAAATATCCTTTACATTTATTTAATGGGTTGACTGCGAATAATCCGTCCTTTCTCTTCAAACAAGTGGTGGCAAATATTCTTTACATTTATTTAATGGGTTGACTGCGAAGAATCCGTCCTTTCTCTTCAAAGAAGTTATGGCGAAGATTCTTTCACCTGCCTTCAAATGATTGACTGCGAAGAATCCTTTACTTCTTATCTTCAAACAAGTGGTGGCAAATATCCTTTACATTTATTTAATGGGTTGACTGCGAAGAATCCGTCCTTTCTCTTCAAACAAGTGCTGGCAAATATTCTTTACATTTATTTAATGGGTTGACTGCGAAGAATCCGTCCTTTCTCTTCAAAGAAGTTATGGCGAAGAATCTTTCACCTGCCTTCAAATGATTGACTGCGAAGAATCCTTTACTTCTTATCTTCAAACAAGTGGTGGCAAATATCCTTTACATTTATTTAATGGGTTGACTGCGAAGAATCCGTCCTTTCTCTTCAAACAAGTTATGGCGAAGAATCTTTCACTTGCCTTCAAATGATTGACTGCGAAGAATCCTTTACTTCTTATCTTTAAACAAGTGATGGCAAATATCCTTTACATTTCTTTAATGGGTTGACTGCTAAGAATCCGTCCTTTCTCTTCAAACAAGTTATTGCAAAGAATCTTTCACTTGCCTTCAAATGATTGACTGCGAAGAATCCTTTACTTCTTATCTTCAAACAAGTGATGGCAAATATCCTTTACATTTCTTTAATGGGTTGACTGCGAAGAATCCGTCCTTTCTCTTCAAACAAGTTATGGCAAAGAAGCTTTCACTTGCCTTCAAATGATTGACTGCGAAGAATAATTTACTTCTTATCTTCAAACAAGTGATGGCAAATCTCCTTTACATTTCTTTAATGGATTGACTGCGAAGAATCCGTTCTTTCTCTTCAAACAAGTTATGGCAAAGAATCTTTCACTTGTCTTCAAATGATTGACTGCGAAGAATCCTTTACTTCTTATCTCAAACAAGGATGGCAAATATCCTTTACATTTCTTTAATGGGTTGACTGCGAAGAATCCGTTCTTTCTCTTCAAACAAGTTATGGCAAAGAATCTTTCACTTGTCTTCAAATGATTGACTGCGAAGAATCCTTTACTTCTTATCTTCAAACAAGTGATGGCAAATATCCTTTACATTTCTTTAATGGGTTGACTGCGAAGAATCCGTTCTTTCTCTTCAAACAAGTTATGGCAAAGAATCTTTCACTTGTCTTCAAATGATTGACTGCGAAGAATCCTTTACTTCTTATCTTCAAACAAGTGATGACAAATATCCTTTACATTTCTTTAATGAGTTGACTGCGAAGAATCCGTTCTTTCTCTTCAAACAAGTTATGGCAAAGAATCTTTCACTTGTGAAGAATCCGTTCTTTCTCTTCAAACAAGTTATGGCAAAGAATCTTTCACTTGTCTTCAAATGATTGACTGCGAAGAATCCTTTACTTCTTATTTTCAAACAAGCGATGACAAATATCCTTTACATTTCTTTAATGGGTTTACTGCGAAAAATCCGTCCTTTCTCTTCAAACAATTTATGGCGAAGAATCCTTCACTCGTTATCAAATAGTTGAGGTAGAAAAGTCCTTTATTTCGTCTCTTTAAACGACTGACGAAGAAGAGTCCTTCGTTTCTCTTCAAAATGGTTGACTGCGAAGAATAGATTATTTCTCATCCACAAGTAGTGATTGCGAAGAATGCTTTACTCCTTCAACACCAACCCTAAATATAGCTCACTTCGTGACACTTAAGTAAGATTCAAAAGAGGTACAGACACCAGAAGAGCTTTATTCAGGTAAAATGTTGAAATAAACTAAAAAAAAAAGTTATCGCAAACTTGTCGGACAAAAAATTAAATGAATCTGACAATTTTTTTAAGCCTTTAATTTTTTTTAACTGTCATTACATTTGTTGTCTTTTCTTTTCTATTTTAGTGTTCATCTTTCATACCTGCAGGTCCACATTTGTCCTAAATTGATATTATACTTCACTGAGGACTAAAATTTTTTTTTTTTAACAAGATGACACTAGTCCAGTGGCTCTGACCCAGTAGGTCAGTGGGTATAACCTATCTAGAATCTAGGGTAAGAGCACGTCAAACTGAAATCCAGCACCTGACCTAATCCTTATTTATGTGTTCATTTTAGCAACCACAAAAGGACCAATTAAGGATGACCACAAAGAGAACAACAAGAGAAAAAGAAGAAACAGCCAATTTAACAAAGATAAGTATAAAAAAGCTAACCTTATTGTCACACTTCTCTTTCTTTTAAATCTTTTTAAAAAAACATTTTCAAAAATTCAAAAACTATATAAAGTTGATCTCGTCCATTCAGGTTTGACCCAGGGGACAGTTCTTAATCTAGAATCTAAGCAAAATAAAACGAACTTTTTAATGATTTTTTGTAACCACAACATGGCTGAAATAGCATGGAATGTCATGGGTAGCGGTAGGTTTATCCTATCAGGGACAGTGAGTAATCCCTGCCCATCGCAGACTCTAGGGAACGTCTAGAATCGCAGTTTAAAGTACGGGCATGTTAAACTAAAATTTAGCATCAACCTAATCCTTATATTTTTGTTTATTTTAGAAACTGGAAAAAGACCAAACTAGAATGACCATACAAGGAATAGTAAGACAAGAGGGAAGGAACTTCGATTTATAAAAGATAAGTACCTACAAACAAAGAGCAATGAGATTTAAAAACCATGTTCAGGTCAAACTTATCTTTCTTTTGAACCCTCCAAAAAACACTTTCTCAAAACAAAGATAAAGTTGACCTCGTCCATATAACGTTGGCACGGACAAGAACCATTATTCTGTCACCTGAACTAACTTAACCTAATATTTTTTATGATTTTCAGGGACCATAATATGGCTGGATCAGTATGGAATGTCACGGGTAGCGGTAGGTTTATCCTATCAGGGACAGTGAGTCATCCCTGCCCACCGCAGACTCCAGGGGTCTTCTGACCCGGAAGGCCAGTAGGTACCTGTCTAGGGTCCCGGTCCAGGGTACGGACACGTCACACTAAAATTTAGCATATGACCTAATCCTATTATTGTTGTTCATTTTAGGGATTGGAAAAAGACCAAACAAGGATGACCATAAATGGAATAAGAGAACAAGAAGGAAAAAGCTTCGATGTAAAAAAGATAAGTACATACAAGAGCAAGAATATTTTAAAAACCATGGTCAGGTCAAACTTATCTTTTTTTTGGACCCTCCAAAAACACTCTCAAAACAAAGATAAAGTTGAACTCGTCCAAACCTCGTTGTCACAGAGGAGAGCAATTTATATGTTACTTAAACTAATATATTTTATGATTTTTAGGGACCACAAAATGGCTGGACAAATATGGGATGTCACGGTAGCGGTACGTTTCTTCCATCATGGACACAAAGTCATTCCTGCCCCTCACAGACTATATGGAAGCTCAATAGGTAATTGTTTAGAATCCTGGTTCAAGGTACGGAGACGTTAAACTAAAATCTGGTATCCAACCTAATCCTTATATTTTTTTTAATTTTAGAATCTGGAAAAAGTCCAAACTAGAATGACCCCACAAGGAATAATAAGACAAGAGGGAAGGAACTTCGATTTATAAAAGATAAGTACCTACAAACAAAGAGCAATGAGATTTAAAAACCATGTTCAGGTCAAACTTTTCTTTAGAAATAAAAACAAAAACTTATCTTTCTTTTGAACCCTCCAAAAACACTCTCAAAACAAAGATAAAGTTGAACTCGTCCATATAACGTTGGCACGGAGAAGAACCATTATTATGGCACCTAAACTAACTTAACCTAATATTTTTTATGATTTTTAGGGACCACAACATGGCTGGATAAGTATGGACTGTCATGGGTAGCGGTAGGTTTATCCTATCAGGGACAGTGAGTCATCCCTACCCACCGCAGACTCCAGGGGCCTTCTGACCCGGAAGGCCAGTAGGTACTTGTCTAGGGTCCCGGTCCAGGGTACGGACACGTCACACTAAAATTTATCATCTGACCTAATCATATTATTGTTGTTTATTTTAGGGACTGGAAAAAGACCAAACAAGGATGACCATAAATGGAATAAGAGAACAAGAAGGAAAAAACTTTGATGTAAAAAAGATAAGTACATACAAGAGCAAGAGTATTTTAAAAACCATGGTCGGGTCAAACTTATCTTTCTTTTGAACCCTCCAAAAACACTCTCAAAACAAAGATAAAGTTGACCTCGTCCATATAACGTTGGCATGGAGAAGAACCATTATTATGTCACCTGAACTAACTTAACCTAATATTTTTTATGATTTTTAGGGACCACAACATGGCTGGATAAGTATGGACTGTCATGGGTAGCGGTAGGTTTATCCTATCAGGGACAGTGAGTCATCCCTACCCACCGCAGACTCCAGGGGCCTTCTGACCCGGAAGGCCAGTAGGTACTTGTCTAGGGTCCCGGTCCAGGGTACGGACACGTCACACTAAAATTTATCATCTGCCCTAATCATATTATTGTTGTTCATTTTAGGGACTGGAAAAAGACCATAATAAGAATAATAGAACAAGAAGAAGAAACAGCTGATTTAAAGAAGATAAGTACCTTTTTCTAAGCCAAAGTGCATGATTTTTAAAAGCTAAGCTGAACTGGTCAGGTCAAACTTATCTTTGTTTTGAACCCTCCAAAAAAACCATTTCTCAAAACAAAGATAAAATTGACCTCATCCAATCAGAGTTGGCCCAGAGGAGAACCATTTACATGTAACCTGAATTGACTTAACCTTAGATTTTTAATTATTTTTAGGAACCACAACATGGCTAAAAAATTATGACGTTTAATATAAAAACAAAGCAGGAGCAATAATCAGCACATTAAAAAAAACACTTTGACTTTATTATAGCTGCAACCGTAATGTTATTGAACATGACGTGACATTGAAGGGTATAAAACAGAAACAGGAAGAAGATTAAGGAAAGATACGTTTTATTTTTAAATACAAGAGCAGTTATAATTTATAAAAAGCTGATTTTTATTTGGTCAGGTCAAAATTATCTTTCTTTTGAACCCTCCAAAAAAACTTTCTCAAAACAAAGATAAAGTTGACCTAGTCCAATCGGAGTTGGCACGGAGGGGAACCATTTACCTGTAACATAAATTAAGCTAACCTCATATTTTTCATAATTTTTGGGAACCACAACATGACCAAAAAATCATGATATGTAAAAAAAACAAAGCAGGAGGAACAAAATTACTTTAATTTTATTATAGCTGCAACCATAATGGGATTGGACAAGAGTGACTTTAAGGGTATAGAACACAAACAGGAAGAAAATTTATGAAAGACAAGTGATATTTTATTTCCAAGGTTTGTAAAATTGAGCTGGTTATTATTTGGTCAAGTCAAACTTATCTTTCTTTTGAACCCTCCAAAAAAAACTTTCTCAAAACAAAGATAAAGTTGACCTAGTCCAATCGGAGTTGGCACGGAGGGGAACCATTTACCTGGAACATAAATTAACTTAACCTCATATTTTTCATAATTTTTAGGAACCACAACATGACCAAAAAATCATGACATGTAAAAAAACAAAGCAGGAGGAACAAAATGACTTTAATTTTATTATAGCTGCAACCATAATGGGATTGGACAAGAGTGACATTTAAGGGTATAGAACACAAACAGGAAGAAAATTTATGAAAGATAAGTGATATTTTATTTCCAAGGTTTGTAAAATTGAGCTGGTTATTATTTGGTTAGGTCAAACTTATCTTTCTTTTGAACCCTCCAAAAAAAAACTTTCTCAAAACAAAGATAAAGTTGACTTTGTCCAGTCAGGGTTGGCATTGAGGGGAGCCATGTACCTGTAACCTGAATTAACTTAACCTTATATTTTTCATAATTTTTAGGAACCACAACATGATAAAAAATGTATGATATTTAAAAGAAAAAGCAGGACGAAAAAAAGAACTTTAATTTTATTATAGCTGCAACCATAATGGGATTGGACAAGAGTGACATTTAAGGGTATAGAACATAAACAGGAAGAAAATTTATGAAAGATAAGTGATATTTTATTTCTAAGGTTTGTAAAATTGAGCTGGTTATTATTTGGTCAGGTCAAACTTATCTTTCTTTTGAACCCTCCAAAAAAAACTTTCTCAATACAAAGATAAAGTTGACCTAGTCCAATCGGAGTTGGCACGGAGGGGAACCATTTACCTGGAGCCTGACTTAACTACCTTATATTTTTCATGATTTTTAGGAACCATAAGATGACAAAGCAGGAGCAATAATCAGCAGATTCGGCAAAGAACTTTGTACTTGAAATAGAACCAAAAGAAGAAGAAGATTTAAGAAAGGTAAGTAATATTTTTCAGTACAATAGTGTTTAAAGTTTAAAAAGCTGAGCTAAGTATTATTTGGTTAGGTCAAACTTATCTTTCTTTTGAACCCTCCAAAAACAGAACTTTTACAAAACAAAGATAAAGTTGGTGGGTGTGCTTTCGGGCTGTTCGGCCGTCGTCGTTGGAAATTGTTTAAATTCTGCCTAACGACATCATATTTCACCTTCAATGAACAAATTTATAAACAGATCGATAGCCCTTTATCACCAGTGATTGCGAATTTTTTCATGGAGAAACTAGAAGAGAAGGCGTTGAATAATGCCCCTCATAAACCCAAAGTCTGGTTTCCATATGTAGATGACACTTTTGTCGTTTGGCCTTATGGTAGAGACAGCCTTAATGAATTTCTCAAGCACATTAACAACATACACCCCAGTATACAATTTACAATGGAAACAGAGAACAACATATAATTAGCATTCCTTGACGTACTAGTAACGAGGAAAGAGGGACGACTAGGACATACCGTATACAGAAAACCTACTCACACAGACCGCTACCTAAACAACACATCTAACCACCACCCGTGCCAACGAAAAGGGATAATAAGAACATTGGTAGAGAGGGCGAAAAGAATCTGCGAACCAGAACATCTAGACAAAGAACTAAACCATCTTAAAAACGCCCTCGTAGCAAATGGATACACTCAAAGCGACATAGATAAATGTATACGACCAAAGCCGAGCACTAGAAGTAACAGTAGCGGTGGACTGAGCAGCCGCGAAGTTACTTCAAGAGCCTTTCTTCCCTATATCCCTAGAGTGACGGATAGGATCGGACGTATTCTGGGAAAACAAAACATAAAACCGATCTTCAAGCCATCTAAGAAGATCGAGAACCACCTCAGATCTGCGAAGGATATAAAGAACCCATTAAGTTCTTCGGGGGTATACCGTATTTCCTGTACCTGTCGAAGTGTCTACATCGGAACAACCAAACGGTCCGTAAACACAAGAATCAAAGAACACAAAGCCAACTGTCGACTCGGACATACGGAAAAATCCGCAGTTGCAGACCACACACTAAACAATGAAGACCACCGAATAAAATTCGAAGACACACAAGTTCTCTGCGCCTCCTCTTCATACTATCCAAGACTCTATAGAGAAGCAATCAAAATTCATAAACACCAGCAGAACTTCAACAGATCTGAAGAAACTCTTAAAATTAACAGAACATGGGTACCGGTTCTTAAAGACACTAAATGGCTCGCTTACAACAACGAAACTGAATCTCGGGAAAGAGACCAATCACCGACCAGCTCTGATATACGCCCCGCCCATCATAGCGTATATAACCTGCGCCCGCGACAGACTTACCACCAGTCTTCGAGAAGCCGACAAACAGTCAACATCTCCTGAAGATACCATCCACTCGAGATGTCGAAACGTCGGGAACGAATTTCCAACGACGACGGCCGAACAGTCCGAAAGCACACCCACCATTGGACGATGACCGCGAAAGCCTTTCACACAGATAAAGTTATTTCGTCCAATCAGGGTTGGCACAGAGGGGAGCCATTAACCTGTTATCGTTTAAAAAGCTGAGCTGAGTATTATTTGGTCAGGTCAAACTTATCTGTCTTTTGAACTCTCTAAAAACAAAACTTTCTCAAAATAAAGATAAAGTTGACCTCGTCCAATCATTGTTGACACAGAGAGGAGGCATTAACCTGTTATCGTTTAAAAAGCTGAGCTGAGTATTATTTGGTCAGGTCAAACTTATCTTTCTTTTGAAGTCTCCAAAAACAAAACTTTCTCAAAACAAAGATAAAGTTGACCTCGTCAAATTAAGGTTGGCACTGAGGGGAGCCATTAACCTGTTAACGTTTAAAAAGCTGAGCTGATTATTATTTGGTCAGGTCAAACTTATCTTTCTTTTGAACCCTCCAAAAACAAAACTTTCTCAAAATAAAGATAAAGTTGACCTCGTCAAATTAAGGTTGGCACTGAGGGGAGCCATTAACCTGTTAACGTTTAAAAAGCTGAGCTGATTATTATTTGGTCAGGTCAAACTTATCTTTCTTTTGAACCCTCCAAAAACAAAACTTTCTCAAAATAAAGATAAAGTTGACCTCGTCAAATTAAGGTTGGCACTGAGGGGAGCCATTAACCTGTTAACGTTTAAAAAGCTGAGCTGATTATTATTTGGTCAGGTCAAACTTATCTTTCTTTTGAACCCTCCAAACAAAACTTTCTCAAAACAAAGATAAAGTTGACCTCGTCCAATTAGGGTTAGCACTGAGGGGAGCCAATAACTTCTTAACTGAACTGACTAAAACGTGTATTTTTCATGATTTTAAGGAACCACAACATGGTTAGAGCTGTAACCGCAATGATGTTGGGCTAAAATGGCATTTAAGGGAACAGCACGGAAGCAGGAGGAAGATTTAGGAAAAGTAAGCAATATTTTTTGAAGAGTGCGGTTGTAGTTTGAAAAGCTATGTCTATATGAAAATTTTGTCTTGAAAGCACTTAATGAATTCAACCCTAAAATTATGTTATTGAATTTTTCAATACCCTGTATTATTGAAATAAGTAAAATACGAATCTAAAAATTAAAAACTATACAGGGTGTTCCCATTAAATAAACTGTTCAATCACTTTTGACTCATACATAGTGACACCTGTCAAAAATTGTCACATACAAAAAAATGATCCGTCATTTAATCCAGTTTTTGTTTTATCTTTTTACGATAAATAATAATTAATAACAAAGTTATGGTAAAGTGCGTTTATGAAAAATCACCCTGTACCTGCAACTTTAAGTAAATAGAGATCACTGCCGTTAGAAGTTAAATTTATTTTTAATAGGTGAAAAAAACATACAAACTTGTTTAAACCATTTTAGAATTGCCACTTTTACATTTTTCCTTAAAAACAATTTTATATTTCTAAAATATGAGCGCGAGAAAATAACTTGATATATTTTAGAAATTTAGGATTGTTTTTAGGGAAAAATGGTTTAAAAAAGTTTTTTATATTTCATCTATTAAAAATAAATTAAACATCTAAAGGCAGTGATCTCTATTCATTTGTGAGCAAACCTTTTACCTTTGCTTTGTTGATTTTAGTAAAGACCACAAAGATAGAAGAAGGGGACATTCAAAGGACCAGGAGCAATATCATCTTCAACAATAATGAAAGAAGAACATTTAGAGGAAATACTGCGTCGTGAAAAGCCGTATTCTGGATCAAAGAGGCTTAAACTTAGTTTTTAAGGTATTAAAATTGGTACGGTCAAACTTTATTTTCCTGAAGAAAACAAGGGTAAGGACTGACCTAGTCCAGGGACGGATGCAGGGCACAGCAAAACCTTTGATGGTAAAATTCATTTTAAAACCACACAAACCATTTTTTGATTGGAGCAAATTTTTATAGGTTATTTTAAACTTATATTTTAAAAATCTTACAATTTTTTTTTTAATAGCTTTAAAATTTATCTTCTTTTTTTTAATGGTGTTTTTGGCAAAGATAGGTTTTTGAAGATTTTTTCAAATTTTTTAAAAATAGCTTTAAAATTTAGTATTTAATTGACTTATCTTTGTTTTTTAATGGTTTTTTTGGCAAAGATAGGTTTTTCAAGAAGTTTTCAAAATTGCTGTAAAATATTAGCAATGATTTGACTTATCTGTTTTTTTAATGGTTTTTTTGGCAAAGATAGGTTTTTGAAGATTTGTCCTATTTTTTTAAAAATAGCTTTAAAATTTATCATTTGTTTGACTTATCTTTGTTTTTTTTAATGGTTTTTTTGGCAAAGATAGGTTTTTGAAAAAGTTTTCAAAATTGCTGTAAAATATTAGCAAAGATTTGACTTATCTGTTTTTTTAATGGTTTTTTTGGCAAAGATAGGTTTTTGAAGATTTGTCCAATTTTTTTAAAAATAGCTTTAAAATTTATCATTTGTTTGACTTATCTTTGTTTTTTAAATGGTTTTTTTGGCAAAGATAGGTTTTTGAAGATCCTTTCAACTTTTTTTTTTAAATACTTTCAGAATTTATCCTTGATTTGACTTTTCTTAGTTTTTTTTTATCGTTTTTTTTTGGCTGATAGGTTTTTGACGAATTTTTCAAAATTGCTATAAAATATTAGCAATAATTTGACTTATCTTTGTTTTTTTTTCATTGTTCTTTTTTGGCAAAGATAAGTTTTGATTTTACTAACATACTGTATCCGTCCCTGCGATTATGATTACTGCATCCCAGAATCAACTTTTATATTTTTATCTATTTCCTCATAAGATGTAAAACAAAGATAAAAGTTGATTGATGAGATGTAGGTATATAGTTGGGTTATGTTTTGGGCACTATAACTAACTAAAACAAAAAAAGCCAAAGTGTCAAGCTTTCGATCCATTAACAGTTTTTAAGATAAATAAAAGTTGCAAAGGAAAAAAAGGCAAGTCAGATATTTAGATATTTTTTACAAAAAAAACAACAATTTTTTGTGGCTAAGCGGACATAGAAAGATTTTGTTTCTCTTGTATTTTTCCGTGGGCAGCTCGAAATCTGTACACCCACGGGGTTCCAAGATCTAATGGGTACCTATTAAGTGTTGACAGTTAACTGTTTCGTCCTTAAGGCACTTTTCAGAACACTGCATATGGTCAATGTGACACTTTTGTAAAGCTACAGAGACGGTATATGAATCTCATTTTACGATGTTGGTAAGAAAAATAAATAAATAATGCCTGCATTACCGTATACTTTCACATGAGTGACGACATCTACAAATACAAAAGAAACTACCAGAGTAAAAGTAAAAGGGAGGCAGATGAATCGAAAAACAGTACTCATAAACATAATTTGTCCCTCAAGTTCAGGTTAATGCATTTTGCATTTTTTCCGCCTTCGCAACGTCTTATGTCGAGTCAGCGGAGCGTACTGTTTTTCGTTTCATCTGATTGCCTTTTATTTTTACTCTGGTAGTTTCTTGTATATTTGTAGATGTCGCCAGTTATGTGAAAGTATACGGTAATGCAGGCATTATTTATTTATTTCTCTTACCAACATCGTAAGATGTTGATGTATGATGTCTCTGTGGCTTTACAAAAGTGTCACATTGACCATTCAGTTTTCTGAAGAGTCTCTTAAGGACGAAACAGTTAACTGTCAACACTTAATAGGTATCCATTAGATCTTGGACCCCCGTGGGTGTTAGCTTTCGAACTGCCCACGGAAAAATACAAGAGAAAGAAAATCTTTCTATGCCCGCTTAGCGACGAAAAATTGTTGTGTTTTTTTATTCACGGGTACTAAACTTCACGTTTGTAGTATCTTTTTTACAGTTCGATTTCTTAGTATATTTAAAAAGCAATCAAGACAAAAGTTAATACAAAAAAGTAAGAAAAGCTTTACAATGTTAGTTATTAAATTGTCTTTAATGCCTCACAAAAATGTACCAATATTTTAAAAACTGTTAAGGATATCGATAGGAAGCAGCTCACTAAATAAGTAGTCATTTCATAGAACATTTTAAAATTTTTATTTTATCTTTTCTTTCGTTTTTAATTTAAAAAAAAATCCAAATTTTTTTAACCAAAAATTTAACGCCAAACTGGCGAATCTGTTTATTTTAATTTTGAACGTTCTTGAAAGAAGAAGATTCACTTGGAAATTTGGCTTTAATTGCGGCTAAACATAGAAACAACTTCTCTTAATTATTTCTCCATATGCACTTTTTTTTTGGAGCAAAACCAAATTTTTTGCTGAAAAAAATTCTTGTATCAGCAAAAATGTTTCTAAACTGACCGTGTCAGACATTAAACTATTATGTGTCACCAAAAGCTAGTAAGATATTATGTGAGTTCCGTTTTTTATAAGGGGGTTTTTGATTGAATTGTTTTTTTGTCCTTTCTGTAACGCGATAGCTTTTGCCATGTTACTTACCCAAAATCTTTCAAATGTGTTAAAGTATGCCTGAAATAAGATAGCTAGTGTAAAACTGAGTAAAAAAGCACACAGTGCAGTAATTTTGTTATAATAACCAACAAAATATTTCTTAAAAACTATTTTTTATAGATTTTTCCTAAGTAGTATGTTTCACAAATGATTAAAATACACATTATCCGAAATATAATTTATTCTTTTACTTAAGTTGTATCTAAAGGACAAATTAAAATTTGAACAAATTGGTTTTAAATAACACTGGACGTGCAAATTTGACAAAAATATCAGGTATTTTAGGTGTTACAGAAGGGACATTAACGTTATAGAAGGGACAATAATTAAAAAGCACACACTTTATGGCACCAAACAAAATTACAAAAATAGATAAAGATCATGTTCCGATCTGTAACATAGAAACAATCTCTGTAACATCTAAAACAAATTTACCGAACAGGACAAATCGTGTTACAGATGGGGACATTTTATTTTTGTTCAAGATTTCAACGGTTTTGTTTGGAAAAATGTAGATTCTATTACTTTAATTAAGTTATAAGTAAGATCATCCACGTTACAGAAAGGACATCATTTACCTGAAATCTATAATTTTTAATTTTTAAACACAAATCGATTTATTATCAATAATTCAAAAACTCTCCGACACTGTTCGTCGCGGTTTTCTATAACTCACTACTTCTGTTCAAACCAAAAGTTGTCACGTGGAATGAATTTTCGTTTTGGAGTGTGCTGTTACCGCCTGGGACAGAATTCTTGTGACAATATTTTATTTTATTTTCTATGGATAAAATATAACAAATCCAATATGTTTACAAGTCTAGAAACTTCAAGTTGTTATAAAAGGTAACTCTCAGTTTGAAGGAAATGATTTGAATTTAAAAACTTGACAAACCTCTAGTGACACGTTACCGCCGGGACATTTATATGTTTCAAAAATGTTTTTGTTGCTTTCTACTATTTAATTTAAATGATTCCTGTTCTTCATAATAAAATTTAAAAATCTTAGATAAAGCCTTTAATAAAAAAAAAATTGTCTGTCAGCAGTCAAAATTAGGTTTGTTCATTAATGGATTACGTCAATGGTTTTGTTCCAAAAAAAAGTGCCATATATCATCAGCCAGTGTTTTTTTTGTTGCAAATGTGAGTTAAGTTCCCAAAACATAATAATATAGGATGTGCCGCTTATCTTTTTGTACGCCCGCACTTTCTATGTCTCACTTTTTGACTGGTGAGTTAATAGACTTCTAAGAGAAAGAAAGCGTTCAAAACTGCGTGCGAGAAGATAACGGATTTTTCAATTGGCGCCATCTATCGAATCAATGTAAACAAGAGAAGCAACATTACAGGAACCTGTATTTTTGTTGTTCCTAAAAAAACAGGAACCTGTAATTTTTCCTACCATAGATGGCACCTTATGAAGACAGAGAACAATTACAGAAAGCTGTAATTTTTCTTTAGTCACAAATAGTTCGGCTGTTTCCATGTAGATGTCTGCAATTTAAAAAAAATTTCCGGCCTTATAAAACCATTGAGATAACTTTTTTACAGTTATCAACTGTTTACCATAACAAATAGCAAAGGCCAACGAAAAAATGTTGTAAAAAGTTGTCTCTAAAATAATGATATATACTTGGAAATAGCCTGACTATAGATTCTGCTATAAGTACATATATAAGTTTTATTAGCTTTAGTTAATTTATATTGTGTTTGTATTTTTTAAATAAATTTTTATTTGGGTCGTTGCTAAAGTTCCGGGAGAAAAGGACTAAACATGTGGTTAGAAAACACATTTCTCATTTTTCTAACCATTTTGTTGTCCTTTTACACCTTCACTTTAGCAATGCTGCTTTGTTGGCCACTCCCACGGGGTGGCGGTTTGTTTTATTTTTAATAAGGTATAAATGGTTGGGGCCATTTTAAATTGTTGCGCTCATATTTTTCAAATGAAAAGCGTCATTTGCTTTGATTAACAGAATATTTAAATCCATATAGGTTATTATCGCAATTATTTATTTTGTCCCCAACCAATAGAAAAGTGGGAAATATAAAATTCTTGCTGTGGTGGGTCTTAAATTTTTTTTAAAGTCAAATCTAACATTTTCTGTGCTGAAGAGGTCACCAGCAAGTTTTTTATTTTCCTACTTTTCGGAAAACTTAAGTAAAAATACTTGTCTATAAAGGGGGCTACGCAAATTTTTTTTTAATTTTCCTCCCTGTCTGAAAGCGTAAGCACCTGCCATTGGTATTGACAAATCTTGCCGGTAGATGGCGCCATCGGTAATTTTTTAAATATTCCTCTAGTGAAAGCGGTAATGTAAAGACCTAATTCCGATACTCACAACTAGATGGCGCCACCGTGGTTCAGTTTAGGACTTAAGAATATACTCCATATCATAATTTTTGAAATAACTTTTTCCCATAACAAATAGCATAGGCCAACGAAAAAAGGTTGTCGCAATAATAATGATATGAACTGTAGATGCACTGCCTGTGTAAGCCAACGAAAAAAATCTATAGGATCAGCTGTTTCATGTTTTTATTCCTTAAAATTGTAAACATAAAAAACGTTTTTTTTCTTCTGTTTGTTTTTGAAATAAGTGTCGTGCAAAGTAAAGAGGTACCCAGTTACTTGGGCTCCTTCAGTTTCGGTCTAGAGGAGATTTTCATTTATGCCAAGGTAAGTTTATGTTGGACTTATTAAGATTTTCTAAATATCCACAAGGGATATAAGATCGATTGACCAGGGTTAGCTTAACATCGATATTGACTTCCCTTATTTACCAACTTAAACATTTCCAAAATAATTTTTGTTTATAAAATCCTGCTTATTTTTTAACTGAAAAAAATGCTGCTTTGAAATAGCAAGCTACAATACATAATGGGTAGGTAACCTTAGAGTAATAAAAAAAAACTACTAAAGTAGGTAACCCAGTTGGAAAATTAAGGTTTTGGTTTATCATTGGAAAATATCAAGGGTGACCACCCTTTGTTTTGGTTCTGAGGCAAACTCTTGCTTCCCCCTTTTCTATTTTTGGTCTTCAAATTTTCAAAGGTTCAGTTGTGACAACAGCTTTTAAAAAGCAGCTAGGTACTTAAAAGCTGGCTGCTTATCACCAGAGCAAGGGGACAAGGAGAAAAAAATTGGTTAAAATAAGATCATGTTCAAAGTTCCCATATCTGCAAGATTTTGCATGACAACTTTAAAATGTTGTCTGGTTAAAAAACTCATATTCTGGCATTCTTCTTTAATCTCCTCTCAATTTAAAAAGTGTGGTGATTTGGTACTAAGTACTTGTGATTCACAGACAGTCTTGGTCTTACCAATCCAATTACTTATTATATTCTATAATCTTTGCTTATTTTTATATGTAGAAAGAAACCAAGTGTTCATATATATCTCCAGAAAGCTCGGCTTCTCTCCATAGAATGTCTACTCTGAAACTAATAACAGTGAAGAATCACTAACCACTTTAGAGGACTGTGATTGGACTGGTGCCCCATTGGTTGTTGAAGTTTAGGCAAGTATTTTTATTAAAAAATTTTAATACCTATATATTACATCCTTAAATTTAGGTTTAAACATGCTTTATTATCAAAAAAATACACTGATTTTTATAAACAAAGCTTAAAACACATAACAATTCAGTAGGGACAACAAATAATTTATAATCTTATTAAGTCAGGCGTGACAGCCCACCCCCTGACCACACACCAAGTAGTATAAGTAGTAGCCTATAGCAGTGGTGTATATAGAAAAAGGTTTCGGGGTGGGCTTAAGACAGTTTTGGGAGGGGCCGAGACCTCATGAGGCTGTATTTTATGCTATTTTATGTTTGTATTCAGGAAATATGTGGAAAATAACCAAAAAAATCTTAGCTTCAGGCCACTGGCCTATAGACTGGATTGTTAGTTTACACTTGAAAATGGTTAGAGATACTTACTAACTGAAACGTCTTGTTTAAAGTAAATAAACACAATGGAAGTCCAAACTTTTATTTCTACTCAATCATTGTCTCTGAGTTCCAAACAAAGATTCTAGAAGGGTTCCCAAAACCAAAATAGTTGAATACTAATTTGTTGATAAAAATTTCGAAAAATACTTCCCAAATGGGCTTGGCAAGTCATTTGAGTTACAAATTATTTTTTAGATATATTGTGAGTACATAGAAAAACCTAAAAAGTCAAAAGTTTGATGAGTTAAAATTTGGCTTGTTGGAAAGAATAGTAACAGGCACTAGAATACTATTTTTCAAAATTTGAATTTTTACCTTCCTAGCCTGTAGGTATTGTTTTTGAAGATTTTTTTTTCAGATATCGCCGAAAATGTGTTATTGAATTATCTTAGCAATATCGTGATATCTGTCTGTGTGTATGTCTGTCCGCAAGACGATAGCTCCTAAACCGCTAAACCGATTTTCATGAAATTTTTTATGAAAATAGTGTAAAATACTGTAAAAGGCTGATTAGATTTTGGTCAAAATTCATTGATGCTAATTATTATAATTTTTCTTGAAATCCGTCAAGGGGAGATCAAAAATCCTGAATCTTTGCGTTATGTAATTTATGAATGTTCATATAATATAATATCCTGTTTCCACCAATGCATGCCCACCCCGATTCAAAAAACGCATCACGTGATGGGCCATGGATTTGCACCGGTTTTAAATGCAGCGTCATCTGATGAGTTTTTTGAATCGGGGTGGGCATGCATTGGTGGACTTACTGCCATTGCCTTAAATTAATTTCAATTTCCTATCCACAAAAAAAATCAATATTCCTTTAGTGTTGGGCGAAAAAATTTAAATTAATATGAACAAGAGAGTTGAATTAACTTAGTAAAAGTATTTATAATCGTTCCTGAATCTGTTATTTATAAAACCGTTGGAATTTTTGTCATAAATTTTTTAATTAATTTTTTAATAAATTTTGCTATTTTTGAGGCATCTTTCTTTATTTCTCTCATAATATAACGTATAGGTCTCTCGTTATTGATCGTGGAGCAGGCATATTGCCGCGTCATAGGCTGCCGAGTTCTTATTGGCTGGGAGTTACCAGACAACCGGTTTATTTACGGACCGTGGGTGGTGGCCTGTATTTTTGTCGGCCTTGCTTAAACTAAGTAGAACTTAGCACTTAAGGCCAAGTGAGAAAACGCGTAGATTTAAAAATTGACTTTCACCAAACCACCTTTTATGAAAGCCTCATAGAAAAAATAACTTTGGTTATGAGAAAAATTAATCTTTTTTTTTTTTTAATTTTTGTATGCCGCTTACGATATTTTATTTATGCCTGTTTAATTAGTATGGCTTCACCTACAATTTTAGCCCTGCGACAGTCAAATAAATCGTTTTTAAACCACTTTCATCATAAGTTTAAATCAACATGGAAATTAAAGAGTTACTCAAGCGGCATTGTTCAGAAGGAGATTGGAGTACCCACTTTCTGTGATATAAAAGTAGATCTTTCATGCAACGTTAGGATTAAACCGCTGAATGTTCACAAGTATAGCAATTCTAACGTGTTAATTATTCAGATGGATGAACAGTTTGCAGATTGTGTTGAGCCTACTGTTGATGGAAATCAAGTTCTTGTTAAAGATAGATTTAAAAATGGACAGGATAATAAGGATATCTTGTGCAATATCAAGGCTCCTGTGAAAGCCAGTTAGTATATTTTATAAACTTTTATTTATTTCCCTCCCCTATACATGTTAAGTTTGGATTTGGAAAACTAATAGAAATTATAGACAAGTTCCAAAAAGAAACTCCAAATCCCCCTCTAAACATAAATTGATAGAAATAGAAATTTATTCATTTCAAAGGGAAAATTAAAAAAGGTAAAAGCTAAGGCATCGTAAAAGTTTTGAACATATTCCACACATTTTATAAGAGCTTTAGTTTCTGAGATATTTAAAAAAAACTGTTTTTAAGCTAATATATGAAGTGTGCTAATAGGCTAGCTTTGAAGGTATCAGATCCCGCATAGATCCATTTATTTTAAATTCTTCTACTCATTTTTCAATTTTCCTACAAATTATCTTAATAACACAAAAGAAATTTTATAAAAAATCCTTATTTCTAGAAAAAACAGGGTTTTTTCTATTCACAAAGAACTACAAAATCATTTTTAAAAAGTTTTCCCGCACTCAGAATTAAAAAAATCCTACATTGCAAACAAAAAAGTTTTTATCAAAAGTCTAAGTAGGTGTTTCAACTTTGTTTTTCCTTTTTCCCTTCCCTTTAAACTATTTTAAAATGACTAGCACCCTGTACATAATTATTGTTTCCTCTTCCAATTCTAGCTCTTGATCATTTCATTTATTTTCTTATTTTCCTCTTTCTGAGCAATTGTCATAGAGTTATTTGTTTAGAAATATTGGTCATTCTTTGTGCAAACCATATTAGTTGTCTATTTTTATGTTGTCTATTGCTGTGCTGTGTTGTGTTGTTTTTCCTTATTTTGTTTTTTATTGAGCCTGAGTTTACCATCCGCTCTCCTCCAGAAGCCCATCTTTGTTGCTAAATGTTTTATTTATTTCATTGCATGTTTATTTTGTGTTTTATTAATAATAAATTTTTTTTTGCAGATTTAGATCTCAGATCCCAAAGAAATATAACCATAGGATATTTTCAAGGAGACAAACTAAAAGCTCAATCGCAACATGGTGATATTCTGATAGATAGATTTCAAGGTATTTCATGTGAAGCATTTACCAACACAGGAAATATCACCTTAAATAATTACTTACAAGCAACTGATATTAGTGCAAAAACCGAAAAAGGGGTAAGCATTTTACTGGGTATCATACACACTAGATCTTTCAAGATATTTATATCGAATTGTTATCAAAGATAGCAAAACAGTTTTTAAAGTCTATATTTTCCCACAGTCTGTTAGTAAATTGCGGTGTACACACTAGCAACAGGTTTACCTCATTTTTTTTATCCTGAACTGTTTTTGAAATAACAGTCTATTGTTTAAATCTATGTACCTTTTAATATTGGCTATATTGTTTTGTTGCTAAAAATTTGCAATCAGAAAAAAACAGGAAAATTATTAAAAAAAAATATTCCTTCCCCACATTCTTGAACGACTCGGCCTACATTTTTGAATAACTTGTAGATAAAAATCCAAAATTATTGCATTTTAGCAATAAAGAGATTACGAAGCAAATTATATTGCAATAATTATATTATAGTCCGGCGGTAAACAAAAAAAGGTGGAAATAAATGGTATAAGAATTTTTTTTTCGATTTTGTTCCTCTGTCAGCCTTGGATATTTTAAAAAATCCAAGATGGCGGCCATTTTTAAGTAAAAAAATTGAAAAAAAATCTGTGAACCAAACATAGGTGTGTGGCACCTTATTTTAGTCCCCATACCCCAACGGAGGGGGAAATATTTTATGAAAAAAATCGCCCTGTTAACATAGGCAAGCGATACACCGATGCTAAGGTTTTTGGGTCTGCTGAATTCAAATCTGCAGTTGTTTCGTCCATATTTATTGGACATCAATATTTTAGTTTTACAAGTCAGTATAACAAAATTTGTTTGCCTAGCGCGTTCTCCAAAATTGTAATAATAGCTGAATAGGTTCCTTGTAGCTTATAGCTGTATGATTATATGCTGATTATAGCTTATTTTATTTAGTTCTCTGTAAAATGTTGAATGCAGATATAGCTCACCATGGCTTATAGTTATATAATTACATGCAGGTTATAACCCATTACCCTATTTAATTATACAATGGCTGTAAAGCTCCTTAAAGCTTAGCTGTATAACTTTATGCTGATCATAGCGCCTCTTTATTCTTTGCACAAGGATACAAAATTTACCCCCTTTCAGGATTAAAAGTTTTTAATTTGAACTCAATAGTTAAGTTGCAGACATCAGTGATTGGTCTTTAATTCTTTTGTAATTTAAAAGGCTTTTAATACATTTTATCAAAATTTCTGTCAAATGTTCTGATGCCAAGAAGTTAGTAAATAAAGTGTAATTTTTAAACGCATGTACGAATATTGTCTTACTCTCAGGATATGAGGACGAAGACCCCACTCCATATAATTCTGCTAGGGTGGATTTCAGCAATATCTATTTTGATATTAAAGCGACCTACACCACCTTATTTGGAGATTGTGATAAGTCCAATACCTCCAGGCGCTTTGTTGTTGCTCCCCCTACAAGTCATCAGGCTAAAGGCAAATCCCGACTTTCCAGGGTGACATTTTGAAATCACAAACTTTTCGAGACATGTATGTACGAGGCCCTGGTAGATAAAGAGAATTACTTAAACATTGAAAAATTCAATTATTTAACTGGAGAGTCCTCCCCTAGCTCTGGTGACCAGCATCTCACTTACAGGAGACAATTATGTCATCACTGCATATAACTCCCTCGTAAGGAGTTATGATAACAAATGTTTCATTGCAACTACACATTGGAATGCCTTGTAACATGCTGCGAAAATTTATGATGATCAGAACGCAGCTAGTCCATGTTCCCTTATAGATGGGTATCCTGTAAAAACTTGGGATTTCATTGTTTTTACTGTTATTTGATAGGTTGCCAGCTTCTAAAGCCACTCTCTTCGAGATGGATTGTGAATCACAGGTATCAGTTGCTACACAAAATAGCGAATCACATCCCTTACTTATAAAGGTTTTGGACAAACATTGTGTAGCTCCTGACAATGATGCATTTTCAAATATTTTTACTGTATAAAAGAAGTTTAAATCTCAAAATACCAAAAGACATTGGGTTCGAATTGGAAGGTGATCCCTCAAAATAAGCCTTGCACTAAACGTGCCATCTTATCACAGGTCAGTTCTATTTTTGATCCCCTTGGTATGCTAGCCTCCTTAAATGCATATTTAAAAATACTTATGCAACAGTTTTGTGTGTGAGTGAGTGTCTAAGATCGATTGGGACAGCACTCCACCCTCCTCTATATAAATAGCTTTCTGAATCAGTTTTCATGTTTATCAAATGTCAATGTTTCTCGTCTTATCATTCCCCCTGACATGATTTCTCGCGAGTTTCATGCGTTCTGCGATAGCTCTCAGAACTGTTATGCTGCTGTAGTATATTTGCGCACTCTAACGAGTTCTGGGAAAATAGAGGTACATTGTGTTTGTGCAAAGTCAAAGATTGCTCCCATAAGCTCCAAGTTAACCATTCCACGTCTTAAATTGCACTATAGCTTTAACATGGTAAAAATGCGAGCCGCAAAATTGAAATACTTTTGTTTGTAAGTTTCAAAAATACAGGAGTATGCTGATCCCTCTGATTGGAACTACATATATACCCACTTAAATAGCTGTGATCCTGCCTCCCGAGCTCTTCTAAGTGGCCAGAAATTAGTACTCAAAATTGTCCGACCTGATTGATAAATTCTCTAGCCTATCTAATATGTATGGTAGCATATTTTTGTGCGTTTTCTCTTCAATTAAAAAAAAAACAAAGCGGAATAGGATGGGCCCATTTTCACTGATAGAATTTGATAAAGCTTTGCTGTTGTTTATAAAACTTGTGCAGCGTCAAGAATTTGAACAAGAAATTAAGACTCTGCGAGTTCAGTCTGAGCACTTCAGGGGCACTTCTAAGCCTTCTAAACTTTTAAGGGAATTGGCACCTTTTATCGAAATAAAAATGACATGAGGTGAGTAACCCCTTTTTGTCCCCACGTTTCCACATTCGACATTTCCTATAATCCAGCATTTAAATAAGTATAACTCGAAAAGAAAACCTACCATCAGTGTTTCTTGAAACAAGTATTAGGACGTTTTAACTCTAACATATCTCAAATTCACCACAATTGACGCTTCCCAGTAATTATAGGCAATTAGTATACATGTCATCCGAATTCAAAAAATGTTTGGAATACCCTTTAAGTTTATTATTACTCCTGTATTTCTATTCAATATAAGTGAAGTTAATTTTGACTTTGCATTTTTAGTTTCCTTTCTTTACTTTTAATAAATCTCAATAATTTTTCTGTATTTTTTTTTAAATTGTTTTGAGCTACTCTGTAGGTGTGTGATGCAAACTATATGTCAAAAATTGATAAAATTCCTAAACAAACTCTTTTGTCAATAAAAAAAGAATCAAAAAACTATTCCGAAAAAAATAGATAAACAACAACAACATATACTACAAAATTATAACTCTACACCACATCAACAACCCAATAAATCAAATATTTATAAAACTGATAACTCACCAAAAATAAAAATTATCGGAGATCATTTTGGAAGAGGATGTGCAACCAAACTTCAAGAAATTATGGAAATTAGAAAAAACAGCAGATACTTATAAAGAACTTAAATCTACAGACCATCTAATTTTGTTCCTCAATAGGGACACAGAAGAAATAATTAACAATCCAAGGTATTTAAAAAATTTGTTAAACATAGGTAAAATAACTAATCTTATTATTTGTGTAAAGAAAAAATCATTTTATTTTAACATAATTCCTTTTATTAACCAATTTATGTTTCAAAACAGAAACATATCTATTCAAATTATTAATATGTTTGATTTTAATTCAAGATATAATTTTTATAAACATTTGGCTGATCGTATTAAAAGTAATTTAAAATACAATAATATTGTTTTAAAAACTTTAACGTTTACCAATTTTGAAACTAATTTGTTTTCAAAAAAAACTGCCAATTTAGAAGAAATTAACAGACCCACTATTTACAAGTCTTTTTTAGTCTAAACTCTGATCAATTAATTAGTATTTTTTATTTAAATATTCAATCAATAAGAAATAAAACAAACCAATTAACAGTTTTATTAAATATTCTTAAATATCCTGGTATATTACTCCTTACTGAACACTGGCTAAATAGTGATGAACCCTTGTACTTACCTGAATATGTTATAGTATCAAAATTTTGTAGAACAAACTCCAGAGGAGGAGGAACTATTGCATTGATTAATAGATATATTTTTGAAACTCTGGAATTTGTAACATTTGACAAATATAACAACATGTTAATTGAAAAAGAATTTGAATTTACAATTATTTTTTCAAAAAAAATTAATTTCTACATTATCTGCTTATACCGTACTCCAGAAAACAATACTAACATAATTAATAATTTTATCAAAAATTTGGAAAGTTTATTATATAAATTTCCTTCAAAAAGTAAAATTCTTTTAACTGGAGATTTAAATATAGATTATTTAGATAAAAATAATAATTTTACATTAATACTTCAATATTTATTATCTTCATTTAATATTAAAATGCATATTAGCTCTCCAACTAGAACAACCTCTAATTCATCAACAACAATAGACTATATTTGTACAAATTTTCTTGATGATCTTAGTTATGAGATCTCGGACCCAGGTTTCTCTGACCATAGCTATATTTTTGCAATATGCCCTATCAAAATTGACCTTGTCAAAAAAGAAAATAACATTAAAAAAAGAATATTTAGCAAAAGAAATTTTAATAACTTTAAACTCCACTGTCAAAATTTTCAATGGAACTTCATTAATAATTCGAATGACCCACTTAATGATTTTCATGATAATCTTTGTAAAATTGTGGATAAAAGCTTTCCTCTTCAACATGTTAAAAATAAACCAAAAAGAAAAAACTGGATTACGTCTGGTATTCGTTTATCTTCAAAAAATTTACGTTTTCTTCATACCTTAACAAAATTTTATCCTAATACTGACTTCGTAATAAACTATTTTAAAATATATAAGAAAACATACCGTAAAGTAATACATCATGCAAAAAGGAAGTTTTATGAAAATCGTATCAATAACTCAACAAATTTCCAAAAAGAATGTTGGTCTGTTGTCAATGAATTTACTAATCGAAATAAACTTTCAACTGACATAAATACTGATTTATTACCAAATGATTTCAATGATTTTTATTGCTCTGTTGCAGAAAATATTACTAAAAAAATTAGCTGTAATGTTGATCCCATTTCATACCTTAACGATATCAACATAACTAATGCGTTTATATTATATGAAACAAATCCTGATGAAATTAAATATACTTTAAATTTAATAAAAAATAAATCTTCTACTGGCATAGATGGTATTTCCTTAAATATACTAAAAGAATTACCTTTTATTGCAATTAAAACATTATCTGAAGCTATAAATCATTCATTTTTATTGGGATATTTTCCTTCTTGCCTTAAACTTGCTAAAATAATTCCAATATATAAAGGAGGTGATAAAAATACACCATCTAATTTTAGGCCAATATCTCTTTTATCAACTCTTTCAAAATTAATAGAAAAACTTATCAAATCGCGTTTAGAATTATATTTTTGTGAAAATAATATGATTAATATTAATCAATTTGGTTTTCAGAGAAATAAAAATACAAATGATGCAATATTCTTTTTTATGAAACAATTATTAAACAGTATTAATGATAACGAACATGCGGCTGCAATTTTTTGTGATATTTCTAAAGCTTTTGATTGTGTTAATCATGAAATTCTTCTTAAAAAATTATTTATTTATGGAATAAGAAACAACGCTTTAAGTTGGTTTAAATCATACTTATCTAATCGCCTTCAATTTGTGTCAATAAACAATTTAAATTCAAATAAAAATAATATTCAATGTGGTGTTCCTCAAGGTTCAGTACTAGGACCAATACTTTTTTTAATTTACATTAATGATTTACTAAATATTAAAATTTCTGGTTATTTTACAATATTTGCAGATGATACTACTATCCTTTGGAAAAATAAAAATATAGATGTTCTCTGGAATAATATAAAAAATGATATTATTTGTATAAAAACTTGGTTTGAATCAAACCAACTATCCCTTAATTTTTCAAAAACATATGTAATTGGTTTTAAAGAAATATCTCAACAAATTATAAATATAAATAATAATAAAATTAATACTACAGATAATATAAAATTTTTAGGACTTAACATAGACGAAAATTTAAAATTTCAAAACCATAATTTAAATAAAAAATTAAGTTCGGGTTGTTATTGTGTAAAAATTATTACAAATGAATTAGGTAAATCAATAGGCAGAAATGTATACTTTTCTTTAATTGAATCAAACTTACGATATGGCATTCCTTTCTGGGGTACATGTTCAATGTATTTATTTAGATCAGTGTTTATTCTTCAAAAAAGAGCAATTAGGTATTTATGCAATGTAAATTCTAGATATCACTGCAAAGACTTGTTTATCAAAAATAATATTTTGACTCTTCCTTGTTTATATATTCTTGAAACAATTTGTCTGATAAATAATCATCTAAATTACTTTGAAATAAACCAAAATACTTATTCAACGAGACAAGTTAATAATCTTACATTACCTATACCACATTCATTTTTATTTAAAAAATCCATAATTTATAACGGTATAAAATTGTATAATAATTTGCCAAACAATATAAAACTTAATAATAACTATAACATATTTAGAAATAAGTGCAAGGATTTTCTTATCACTAAAGCTTTTTATTCAATTAACGAATTTCTTGATCAGAGTTACAATTAAGGAATAATTTTAAACTTAAAATTCTCAATTATTATAAAAGTAAATTAAAAAAAAATATATATATATATACAAACAACATAATTAAACCATTTATTGGATGGATTTATATATTTTATATTTTTTAAATGATTTTTTCTATTATTATTATTAGTTATGTATTTGCTTTGTCTACAAAGTTTTATACTTTATATAAGACAATAAAGCTTGATTTGATTTGATTTGATTTGATTTGATAATATCAAGTTTTTATTTTTATTTGGCCATTAGTTATTACAAAAAAACCATAAAAGGTCATATTTCAGTGGCGCGCATTTAAATAACTATAGCTCGAAAACGAATCCTATAACCCCCCAATTTTTTTTGGTAAAAATATCAGGAAGGTTTGGCCTTCAACATATCTCAAATTCAGCTCATCTGACGCATCCCGGTAAACAATGTATTTAGTGCCTCCTCCTTTAAAATTTTGGAAACAAAAAAGTTTAAACTAATTTTGGTAAATTTTTTTTTTGTTTTAAAGATCAAAGTTGACATTTTTTTGCAACTATTTTTTCATACCTTTCCTAAAAGAGTAGAAAATAAAAATGTTATGAGGTCAAGAATTCAAAAAGATTAAAAATTTAAGTTGTTTATCTGAAAAAAAAATTGTCAGTGTTTACAAAATCTTGCTTTTTTAACACAAATAAAAAAAAAACATAATTAAATATGGTGCTAATGTCAATATTTACTTTAATAAAAATAAACGTCTATGAATACGTAATAAAAACTTCTTGAAATTTTTTGTAAATATTACGCTTGATTTAAACAATGACTATTTTCGCCTGAAGCAATTTTGTGCTCATTTGCAGTGATTACTTGGACACAATAACTAAAAAAATAATTCTGGGAGGTCAAATTTGTTATTTTTATAAATAATTACAATTTTCCCCTACATATTTAAAATCTTATACTAAGAAAACAAAAAAAATTGACCAATAAATATTTTAACCTATACATAGTCAGCAAATTATTTTGACTACTTTAACTATCAAATTTTTTAATTATGTATAAGGATGATTCTACCAAAAGTGGGCTATATGGATATCATTTTTGGTCATTGCCTTTAAATAACAGTACAGCACAGTAAATAATTTTGTTTTGTTAAATTTATGTAACTAATTAGGTGTAAGCTAAGAAACATTTATTTTTCCGAATTTTAGGAATTATTGCATAAAAATTCCAGAGGGATGAGTACCAGAGGAATGAGTTTTTTAATGGTTTTCCAATTTAAATCAAAATCTATTTAGACTACTTAACTTAAGTTTTGTATAAACAAAGTTCCTATACTTATAATTTTAAAACAATCAACAAAAAAATTATACTATTGATATCAGTCGAATATTTACTTTCCGGAGGAATGATAATTGAAGCGTTCCTTTTTGATTTCTCCGAAAAAAACTAATTTTCTGTCGAAAATAAAAAGATCTATAACTTAAACCAAACTAAAGTTGACATTATCTGTCACAACTTGTCACCCTCACAAGTAAATTAGATATCCAGGGCCGTCTCTTTCTCTAGAAATTAATCGGTGGTATTCACAAATATTGTGTTATTAAAAATGGAGCACGTTTAAAAATTGTAAAATTTTTTTGATAAATAGTTAAGACTTGGTTAAATATTATTTATTAGGATATTTTTTTGGTTTGGGACTACACCAAAGGAATGCGGTATTTGCTTTATAATAAAAAAAATTATAAACTTGCAATTTTTTTTATACATTAAACTCTTATAATTAAAACTATGCTTCATTTGCAGTCTGTGTTTGAAAAATATGCATTCCCACTCCACAGCACCATTTTTGTAGAATCATCCAATTATGTATTTGCACTAAAATGTATTTATTCTGTTTTCAGTTTATACACACTGGCAGATTGCAGGGACAAAATCTGTACCTGGAAGTTCAAACTGGCGACCTCAACATTGAGTCATCTTACTGTGATAACAATGAGATTAAAGTAGGAAATGGAAATTTGAGACTGCACAATATCCATAGAAACTGTGCGATTACCGTCGATAAAGGAAATTTATATTTAAGTAAGATATTAATTTGAAACTCGTAGACAATGATTGTGTAGAAATAAAATTTCGGACTTCCATTGTCTCTATTTATTTTAAAACACGACGTTTCGGTTAGTAAGTATCTCTAACCGTTATCAAGTGTAAACTAAACAATCTAGTCTCTAGGCTACTACTTATACTACTTGGTGTGCAGTCAGGTGTGACGGCCCGCCCCCTTTTTTAATCCTAAGACGCCTGTTTTCCTTAAGGAGTGGTTTGGTATGTCAGAATTTTCTACACCATTTAAACGGTATTCGACCAACAATCAAGTGCACCATGGAAATTGAAAGATATGGAAAGATACTTACTAACCGAAACTTCGTGTTTTAAAATAAATAAAGACAATGGAAGTCCGAAATTTTATTTCTAAGATATTAACATTTCCTGACAGTTCCCTTTCGTCGCCATTTAATAGGGACTTATTGAAATAAAGCCATGCAGTAATAGTGCCATCTCCAGGCAGTATTTTGACAGTTTTAAATTGGAAGATGACAGCTGATCTTTTAATGTTTTTATTATTGTTTTATTAACATGCAAAAGGAAAAACAGTCCTCTTATTGGATGTCATAACACTACTGTTAAATGTAAATGTCAACCTAATATAATATATACCCTGCGTTATGCCCGCAGTAAGAAAAACGATAACTGCAATGGACTGTATATATTTTAATTAATGAAAGCGCGAACAAACATAAATATATTGATATGAAATTACGAAATAATTAGAAGGTCCATAGGTTAATTGTGGGTACCACACAACGGATATCAGAGACAAAGCACTCACCAGTTTGCAGCCAATTTTTCCACTTCCAAGGGGCCCCTGTTTGGATCTAATGATGTCACCACGTAGCTGAAGGGCCGAAGTTTCTAGTTCTATGCTTCAGTACACCAAAATCGAGCACTTTTAAGTGTAGAAATTTGAAATAGTTGGAGAAGATAAATTAACACGCCATTTCTCGAGGCGGTCGAAAAAGGATCTCACTGATTCTTGGTGCGCATGTCCAAAATGCGCGAATGCACTCTGTCCGTCATTCAATTGTGTGGTTTTAAAATTTACAAACACCGCGAAATTTAGCGGGAGCTAACACCCTGCTTAAAATAAAAAACAAGTTTTTCCAGGCGTATCAGATTTTTTTTAAATCAGTTGTACTTGGAAAAATTAAAGGCACAGAAAATCACGCTTTTGAACATGGTGAAAATGGAGTATTTTAAATTCGTTTTTAATTTTGAATCTCACCCTATCTGTCCCAGCTACGTAGCCTTTTTGTGCCTTTGGTTTCATCTTTTATTTTTTTTTAGCTGGATTTGATGGAACTCTGAAAGCTTGCATACTCAACGGTTCAGCAGAAATTTTTCTGTCGAAACTAGTAAATACCTCAGAAATAGTTTTAAGAAACCAGAATATTTTAAGCTTGAAAATAACAGATACTTGTTATACCACTAGTCATTTTGCCGTAAACGCTAAACACATAAAATTGGATCCGAGCATTGAAGCTGATGCGAAAAAAGTTGATGTCAACAGAATAATTTTCAGCCCAAAGGAGAAAATTGAAGGCAATGCAATCATAAACTGCCCTGATGGAATTGTAAATATAGAAACTTGTTCTTGGCAAGACATGATTTTAATGAAACTTCAGAAGCAATGAAAATGAATTTTTTGTTGTGTACTTACTTAAATAACTATTATACACAGTGACCCATTTAAAACTTTCCACCCGGGATTTCACAAGAACTGCTAAAAATCGATTTTATACTATATATATTATACTTTACACCTATATTTTGAATAAGGAAAGTGGATCTAGTGAAAACTTGTTTTGAAGCTCTCTTGAATATCTTTACAACCGTGTAAAAATTTCGAAAATCCATCGATTAGTTTTTGAGATATTTGCTTTCAAATTTATCATGGAATGATAAAATAAAAATTAAATCTGAAAAATATAAAAATGTTAATTAAATTTTTATTTTATCAGTCCATGTTAAATTTGAAAGTTTGAAGGCAATTATCACAAAAACTAATGGATAGATTTTTGAAATTTTTACACGGTTGTGTAACAGGGGCCTACTATGTGACAGTGGTACTGTCACCTTAAGTGGCCAAGGCTTAAATGTTGTGAGCTACCAACTTAGGCTACAACTTATATAAATTATAAAAAGATTAAATATTATTACTTATTTGTTCTCGAAAGGGAATTTGATGATTCTTGGAGGAAAAGTATGCTATAAACGTTTTTCTCAAATGTATAAATAATGTAGGACAATCATACATACCTTTTCAATTTTCTTCTTGTAGCTTCACACTTTCACTTCTTATATTTATTAATTGAATATCAACTTTTTACTACTATTAAGCTTTTGTATTCAAATATTTACACTTCTTAAACTTTTAGGTTTTATAAACCTTTTATATATTTGTTGTAAATATATATATTTATCAACATTATAAACGTTGATTGAACAGGTGAAACCATTCAATCAACTGTTTAATTTACTTAATATTACTGTTTAGGTTTGGGATATATTGTTGATTAAAAATGCCGATTTTAGGGCAACGAATGGTTTGTATTTTGTTGCTAAAAAACCATAAAACAGTTAAACACATTATTTCAAAACACTGGAAACAGTAATAATTAATAGCTTTAAAATTAATAAACTCCAAAAGAAAAGATTAAAATAATTATGAATAATAAAGATAATAGCTTATACAAAGTTAAAATAATTGACAAATTTCCCCAGTTGAAATAAAACCCCCCTTAAGAAGTGTGAACGAAAGCGTAACGAACCAAGCAAAGCGTAACTAAAGAGTGAGCTCCCTCCCGACTTTTGATAGTTTCAGTACCCTGCTCTCTAGGCATTCTTAGCTTGCCGCTAGCTGATTGGTCTAAATCTAAGCTTTCTTTAACGGTTTTCTTGTCCACAAGCCACTCTGCTCTACAGACATTCTTGGTTGCCGTGGTCTGAAACTTAAGCTCTCTCGCATTGGCGAGAAAGACAAAGAGACAAAATACCAACGCAATTTAAAGATGCGGGGATTCAGAAAATCGATAAAGTTAAAATCATACAGTGTCTTTCTTAAAAGTTGAAAATAGTTTAGCTAATTTGTTTCCAGTTACAAAATATGAATTATTTTGATGTTAGTGGTTCAAAGGACATATTAGCCGAATACAACTTTTATTAAAATACAGCGAACCTGAAAATATGCCCAAAAACAAGTCGCCGGAGTTGCCATAAATTTTACTTAATCTTAACCTAGTCTTGCACATAATTAATGCTCGTTGATGTCAAAACAATATTTAATTAAAAATCTTTAAAAACTTATAAATGGCAAAAATATCATTTATATTCAAATCCCGTTTTGTTACAGTTGTAAGGACATTTAAAAGGCCTTCAAAACAAGGTATTACTAATGAAGATTTTTGAAATTTTTACAGTACTTCTCGAAACATATAATATAATAAGCGTTGCAAAAAATGAAGGGTTAAGTTGAATTCTGGTCGTTATTTTGGATTTTAAGATGGCAAAATTTCGATTGTGATCTGTGTGCAAGTGTAGGGGAAATTAGGACAGGTTGAAACACACGGCACGTTAAAACCGATAAAATTTCGTGCTTTACATCAACAACTTTAAAGGTGTGATTCATGTTTTGGAGAGCAGCTGAGATATAAGATTGTTTATTACAGACGATCTTGTATCTCATTTAAAAAGTTTAACCTGATTTGCTTTTTCTTTATAATAAAAGTAGATTAAAATACAAATTGTTATGTCTAAATTAAGAACTTCCTGTCAAAATTCGACATTTGTTGAAAAAACACTTTAGCACTTTAACGCATAACTTTAAAATTATCTCAATTTTAAACAACCTTCGCATATGAAACTTTTTTGTAGTATGCATATTAAGGGAGATAGTGATATTGATGTTGAGATGCCCTGTACAGCGTGTCCCATTTTCGATGGGATTAAATGGGAAACTCGGTTATTATTAAAGATATTGATTTTCTGATTGCACCTTACCGTGCTCTTTTTTTGAGCCGTTAAAAATGGCGTAATCAGATTTTTGCTATACCCCGTAGTTTTGCTAATACAGGGAGTTTTTGAAAAAATTGTATTTTTAATAATCCCTTGTATCTCGCTTATTTTGCGAGATACTTTTATTCTGTAAAAACATTTTTATGGCAACTTTTTTAGAAGAAAATAATGACGTTATCAATTTTTTAAAATATTGTTTAGTTTTTGAGATATGGAATTTATCATAAAAAAATTAAATACGGACCTGGATTTTTTTTACTACTTTTTTGATTGGTTTCATGCTAGTATTATCATAAAATAATAAAAATTTAAAAAATTTTATTATTTAAAAAAAAAATTAGTCCGAACCTGGATATTTCCAACATAAATATAAACTAAAAATTGCTAGTTAAACAATTTTTAGTTTAACTGTTTTGATACCTAGCATATTAAAATGGTTTTACGTTAATTTACAGACTTATTTGAAACAAAGTCTACAAAAAATACAAAAAAAAACAAAATATAAAAAATGACTAATCTTTCTGATTACCATTATGTGTAAGACATTGTTGGCATTTTTGAGTAATTTTTCTTAACGCATTTTGCATAAAAATATTTCTGCCATTTAAATATTGGGATTTTGTTGCTTGAATGAAGCAGTCAAACATATCACATTTTTCAAAATATGGATATGGTCGATTTCTAGCCAGTTTAAAATAATTGTAAGCCATTTACAAAAATGACAAGTAAAATGACAATGTCAATTCCACGCTTTTGTTTTGTAAATTTCACGACCTGCTGTTTGGTTATCAAATAATTAGTATGATATTATTTTTGTAACTTTTTAACGTTTTTTACTTTATTTATAAATTTTTTAATTATCATTTCAAAACAGATAAAGTAAAAATCTAGTGTCTTGCAATTTTTAATTTATAATTACGTTGGAAATTTCCAGGTTCGGACTATAATTTTTTTTTTCAAATATTAAATAGTTTTTTTTAACATTAAATCAAAAAAATATTAAAGTTTTATCATTTTAAGGTAATAATAGCATGGAACTAATCATATATATATATTTATCGGTTTCACAACGTTCTACGTCTTCCGATACCCAATCTCCACTCGTTTCTGTTTGCCCATAATTCATCATCTAGGCCTCTTATTCTTATTTCACTGTCTATTCCTTCTCTCCAGCTTCTCCTTGGCCGTCCTCGTTTTCTTCGGCCAGTTGGTTTCCATTGTAATATTTGTTTAGGTAGTCTTTCATCATTCATTCTTTGTACATGTCCGTACCACACCAGTTGTTTTGTTCTTATATCATCCACTAAAGTACGTTCACCCACTGTCATAATTTCTCTTATTCTTTGATTTGTAACTCTTTCTCTTTTTGATTTCCCTGCTGCTCTTCTCCAATAGTCCATCTCCGTAGCGGAAAGCATTTTTTCTGTTCTATCCTTGATTGGCCATACTTCTGAGCCGTATGTAATAATACTTTTTATAATGGTGTTATATATAAGCTTTTTGTTATGTTTTGATATACTTTGGTCCCAAATTATTCCATTTAATAAAGTTATTGCCTTTCTTCCTTGTACGTTTCGATCTTTTATAGCTTTGTCTAGTGTTCCGTCAGCTGTAATTTTTAGACCTAAGTATTTATACTAATCACAGGAGTGAATTCGCTGCCCGGTATTTAAGATTAGATCCTGTTTCATTCCACCGATACACATATACTCTGTCTTATTGAGATTAACCTCTAGTCCCCACTTATTGTACTCTTCTATTAGTTTTCGTGTCATATATTCGAGGTCGTCATAATCCTGAGCCACTACTATCTGATCATCGGCGACACATAAAGTATACAAGGTGGTTTCGTCCAACGGAATTCCCATGTTTTGGCATTTTCTCTTCCATACTTTAAGGACTTGTTCCAAGTATATCTTGAAGAGCGTAGGCGAGATACAGCAACCTTGTTTAAGACCTTTATTTACTTGAAAGCCTTTGGTTAGTATTGCTTTTATTTTAACTTTTGCCTTACTATTGCGGTATAACTCTTGGATGGCCTTAATTAGTTGTACGCTTATGTTTGTGTTTTCCAACGCTTTCCAAAGCAGATTTAGTGGTATACTATCATATGCCTTCTGCAGATCCACGTAAAGCAGATGCAGCTCTTGACCGTATGCCATTTTCTTTTCAATAACTTGGGCTATACAAAAGAGGTGATCTAAAGTCGATCTACCCGCCCTGAAACCAGCTTGTTCTTCTGCCTCCATGTCTTTATATTCGCTCTCTACTTTATTTCTTATTATTTTAGTCACAGATATACCTCTATAATTATTATTATTATTATCCATAAGCAGATAGACAGACAACTTTGTCTGATTGACTGCACACTAGTCCCTAACTAGTTTTCACTTGCCAGGTGAGGCCAAAACTTGTCTAATTTATTTTTAAAACTATTTACACTTGGGGCGGTCACAATTTCTTCGGTTAAGCTGTTCCAGTCTTTCACCACCCGGTTATACAGAATGTTTTTTCTCGACATTCGACTCCATCGAAGAGGGTCAAGTTTGAAAGAATGGCCACGAAGTTGAGGGTTTTCATTTCTTTTAAAGTAGTTCATGTCACACGAATAGTACCCACTGAGTATTTTATATGTTTCAATCAGGTCGCCACGTTTCCTTCTATTGTATAATGTTGGCAACTTTAGAGTTCTTAGACGTTCTTCATAGGTCTTGTTTCTCAAAGAAAGTGGTATTTTTGTAAATCTGCGCTGTACCCTCTCTAGAAGGTCAATATCTTTTTGAAAATATGGATTCCAGACAACCATGGCATGTTCTAGAATCGGTCTAATGTAAGTTTTATAAATTTTGATGCACATCCGTTCTGAGATGTTACCAAATGCGCGTCTTACTAGGTATATCATGGAATTAGCCTTCTTCACAATCTTAGCTATATGCGAGTCCCATTTAAGGTCTATGGAGACTGTTACACCTAAGTCACTCTGGTTTTCAACAGTTTTTAGTTCTTTGTCATACAAGAAGTAAGCTAAGTTTGGATTGTTGTTACCGATATGTAGAATACAGCACTTATCAATGTTAAGCTGCAATTTCCACTTTTGTATCCATCTTTCAAGTTCTGCTAAATCTTCCATTTCTAGCCCATGGTGTATGCTTGGGTCGCAGTAAGATTTCATATCATCAGCAAAGAATTTTAAAAGATTTAGCATGTTTGTTGGTAAATCTGCTATGTAGATAAGGAACAGCATTGGAGCAAGTACTGAGCCTTGAGGCACGCCACTTGTCACTGTATTTGTGGTTGATAGATGGTTGTCAATCCTGACCTGGAATGTTCTATTTGTCAAGTAATCTTCTATCCACCTAAGAAGCTTTCCGCGTATTCCAATGTGCTCTAATTTTTTAATCAATCTCTGGATTGGGACAGTATCAAATGCTTTTTCAAAATCGACATATATGACATCAATTGGATATCCCTCATCTTGTGCTTGTGTCCATGCTTCTAGACAATCCAACAGGTTAGAAATTACTGACCGTTTTGGAAGAAAACCATGTTGTGCAAAGAAACTGTTCTTGTGGTAGTCTAGCAAGAACTTTGTTAGTTCTATTGCAATTATTTGTTCTATACATTTACAGGCTATAGATGTTAGACTTATCGGTCTGTAGTTTTTTGGAGAGAGTTTGTCCCCTTTTTTATGAATTGGGATGACTATGGAGTTTTTCCATTCAGGTGGCAGTTTTCCACTGTCTAGTGATTCTGTAAAAACACATGTGAGAATTGGGCAGATTTCGGGTGTGGATTTTTTTAAAAACACAGCTGGAATATTGTCAGAGCCTGGGCTTGAGTGGATTTTTTGTTTTTTAAGGGCATTTGATACTTTTTCATTTGTAAAGATTACATTCTCTAAGGATTGGATAGATCTTGTCTCAGGTGTACAAGTTGGCATGTTAATGTCTTCAGTTACAAATGTACTCTTGAAGTAATTACCAAACAATTCACTGACTGTCTCAGGGAGTGCTGTGACATTTCCATCATTGTTGTATAGGGCGAAGGATTGTACCTTTGAGTTAAGAGTATTGCTAATGTACTGAAAAAATTGTTTTGGCCCTTTTTCTAGAATGGATTCTTCGAATAGCCTTTTGGAATGATTTAGTTCATATGTCACTGTGTTTTTAGCTTCTTGGTATTGCTCAAAATCGATCTGCCCAACAAACAATTAAAGTTGTAACGACGAAACCCCAACTAGAAAGAATTTCTTAAAAGTAACCGCAACGTACTCCCGCTACGTCTCAGTATACCATACAGCGACGTTATAATTCCCTAAGTGGGGAACCAATTTCTGGTTATAACTACTTGGCCAAGTGTTTAAAGTCACTGTAGTAACAACTACACTACTACGTCGTAGCCAGGTATCTACTACGTCGTAGAGGCTGTTTTTTTTTCCGTAATGGCATAAAAGTTGCGATGTAGTTGCAAATAATATAATAGTTTCTTTTTGGTAGAATTGTTACACAATATGGTGGACACAACAGTAAACAGACTCGCTTAGTTTTTTTGTTTGGTTATGGTTATAATATGAACTATGTTATCCAAAAGTGTGAGAATTTACGAGCAGAGGATCAAAATTCGAGTGCGACGCAAAGTTTTTTGTATAACATGCATTATATATATTGCAAAAAACCGGTGCGCCCGTAAAATTGAGCCGTTTTCTGGTAGCTGATGGAATTTTTGTGTTGTGATTTTGGAGGTTATGTTTTCATAATCGACAGTTAACTCCAACAAATGGTGCTTAAGAAGAGCATTTTTGGTAAGCTTCAACTAATTTGTTTATAAAATAGTATGGCTCTTTAATATGAGCTCATAAAACGACAACAAAAATATTAAATTTTCTTTCTTACATAAAAACATGGCGTCCCAAACTATATTCCCTGATAGTCGAGAAGGTTACTTGAAAGTAGTTGCGGCTTTAAAGTTGATCCAAAAAGTTATTTTGTCTACATTGTTACATCGGATGTTACTATGATGACACAAACTTTTGTGGTAAAAATTAAAGTTATAATGTAGTTGTCGGATACACTTGTTTGGGACTCCAATGAAGCTTAACTTTCTAGTGGTAATTAAGTAGGATATAAAAGTCAGGGCGACTACGAAATAACGACTAAAAAGAAAGTAAAACTTTAGCAACGTCCTATTGTGGTAGAGAAGACTATCAGAATCGACTATCAAGAAACAATCCTATGAAGTAGTTTAGAGGGTCGTTTTTACGAAACATCTACTATTTCCTGATACTAAATAGTAGTTAGAACTAAAAAGTAACAAATTTTGGTTGGGATCACCACATTTCTACTATAAGAAAGTAGCAAAGCCTTTAGAACATGTAGCCGCTACTATAAATGTTAGTTGGGTGATCTTGGGTGGTCTGATATTTATGCCAAAGCCTCCGTTTTTTGTTGATTAATCGTTTATGGCGTTTCATGATCCATGGTTTTCCTCCCTTTTCTTTTGTGGAAGTTAAGGGGACATACCTTGTAAGTTGGTCAAAAATGATTTTCTTCATATTTTCAAATGCCGACAATGTTTCATCAATAGTTGCTTCCCTCAGATGTTGTTTTATGGAAGCATAATCTGCTTTCCAGTAGTTTGGATGTGATCGTGATGGTCGTATTGTGGGGCCAATGTTTATTTGCAGTAATGATGTTACAATAATGTGGTCACTCTTACCTAGTGGAGCGCTACTTTCAATCTCTGCGACTAGGTTTTTATCAGATGTAAAGAAGACATCTAGCAGAGATGGGGTATTGTTTCTTCGAAATCTGGTTGGAAAGTTAATTAGCTGGTGAAGGTGTGTGCTTTTGTAGCTAGTGAGAAACTGCTCAGCCAATAGATTTGGTTCTGTAAGAAAGTTGTTTTCCCAGACAATTTCTTTATAATTCAGGTCTCCAAAAATTAGGATGTTGTTCGTTATTTCTGATAACTTTTCAAAACCTTCACAGAATTTTAAATTCTCAATTGAGGAACAATCTGGTGGTCTATAAACACATCCAATCAAGAAGCTTGCAGTTTTTATTTTGATTTTAAGAAATAAGTAGTCTATTTTATCAGAGTTGGTATGTAAAATCTTAGGGACTTTAATGCATTCAGTTATGAAACCATGTATTTTTTGCTTTATGTATATACACACACCACCTCCCTCTCTGTTTTTTCGGTCCTCGCGAAATAGAGAATACCCATTGATTGAAACAAGAGAGTCTGGAATTGACTCTTTAAACCATGTTTCTGTGATGAATATTATATCTGGTTTAGATGCGTAGACAGAGACTTGTAGTTCATTAATTTTGGTCATTAATGAACCAGTATTTGTGTAAAATAAGGTGAGGGGTGTGCTACTTGGTTCTGTATTCACTTTTTGGTTGGAGGCTCTATTTGACTGTGGGGGGGAGCACTGCTTTGCAATTGGTGATTCTGTTGATGGTTGTCTAAAAAATTCTTGCCTAAACCAAAGTTAAAACGGCTATAAGAGACCCCACGGGGCCAGAATTTTGGGTCATAAACCACATCTTTGAGTTTTGGGTCAACTCCTACCATAAAGTATGTTCTAGCTTTTCCATCTGATAACAGGTTTCTTGGGACACATTTTTTGACAGAAATTTCTTCTTGTGTTTTTGTATATTTAGCTATAAAATTTTTCACAGTCTCCTCTCTAAAATCACTGTCGTTTTTATCGTGCTTTATGCGTAAAAACAGCCATATTTTCTGATCTTTCTTTGACTGGCCTAAGCCTTTAAAGTCTTCACACTCATCTCGGTTACCTGAAAGCATTTTTTTGTGTCTTATTTTAGGATTCCTCTCCTGATGAATAATTTCTGAGTTGTCACTGTTTTTTCGAGACGAGAGCCTGCGTCGTCGGTGGTAATGAGGGATTTCAAACTCATTTTCGCCTGGGTCCTCCTCTGAATTGTTTACTTTTTTATTTTTGAGAAAAGTTTGGTTAGGTACCCGGATTTCGTTACTAGTTGGTTGGCCTTGCTTTTTATCCTTCTCCCCTTGTTTTGGTTTTGAGTCAGCTGATTTTCGGACAGCCTCAGAATAAGGAGGGATAGATGTGGTACTCACTGGTAGCACTGGTGTTGGGTTACATAATTTAACCAATTCTTTGTTGGACTCCTTCAAGTTTGTTATTTCCTGAGAAAGTGTGTTGAAGTGGGCTAGAAATTGCTTTGTCAATGAGTTCTCAAGTTTTTTGCTTACTTCAAGTATGGATTTCTCTATTGTTTGAATTTGTTGGTTTACATGAGTTTTGGCTTCAGTGAAACTTTTCATCTCCTGTAGGATGTCGTCCTCACGGACTTTCCTTTTTTTGCAATCTCCACAGTAATATAATAGAGTTCTTTGGTTGAGGCATAATGAATCTATCTCAGTAGTTGTTAAAGATGCACAATCTTTGCATAGAGCTCTCCTGCATCTATCACATTTTGTGCCGAATTTTTCCTCGTTCGTTAGTGAGCGTCGTGCTTTAAACACGCATTGATTCTGACAGTTTTCACATATGAGTGATGTCATTTTACCCTCTAGGGCTTTTTATTCTGTGGTTCACAAAAAAAAAAAAAAACTATGTTTTCTAGACATTGGGATTGAATGCAGAACACCCGGTTTTATTGGATAATCACACTATTTTGGTACTCGAAACTTGTTTTATTTGATTAAGCACATTAAGATGCACTGGTGCATAAAAATTCACGTTTTTTTGATATAGATTGACTGTTGTTTTTAACGATTTTTCGCAAGAGTCACAAAATAACGCTTCACGTGTGTTCACGTGGCATTAAAAAAAAAATGAATATGATATGAACTGTATTTGCGCACTTTTTAAAAAATACTGCTGGTATTCCGTCCGGCCCTGGGCTAGAGTATGTTTTTAGGTCTTTAAGGGCTTCCTCTACCTTCTCTGTAGTGAAGTTGAAGGCTTCTAGTGTATTTAGGTTTTTTGATTCATCTGTACAGTTCGGAGACTTCTCCCATAACACGCACCACAAAACAACAAAGGGAATAGCACTTTAGTGTAATCTTTTTAAACTTCTTAGCCCAAAATTTTTAGTTTTGAAATGGAGAATCTTCAGAAAAAACCGCTGTAAATTTTTAAAATTTGACGTTGTCACATATATCTTTCCTTCCTTTTTTGTGTATTGTGGATATATATGACGTTTTCCACTCAGTTGGGACTACAGTTCCATTTAAATATTTTTGGAAAAGATTCCGTAATCTCCAAAACAGTTCTTCAGTGCCATATTTAATAAGTTCGGCTGGGATATTTCCGGGTCCGGCAGATTTACCGCTTTTTAAGGTTGTGCACACGTTTTTGACCTCAGAGATTGTGAGGGGTACTGGAGATCCCATCGTTCTAATTATATTGTCTCTTGCGTCTTCCTTGAATTCTGCTCTATCTTCAGTTAAAAGTTTTTTAAAATGCTCATCCCATTCTTTGTCTGGTATTGGTGAAATGATATCTCTGCATGTTTCTTTTTTAATCGATCTTATAGTTTTCCAGCTTTCGGTACTTCTCCTACCTCCTAAGTAAGAATCTATTTTCTGGCACTTTTGCGTCCACGAATGATTTTTCTTATCACTGATCATTCTTCTCACCTTTGATTGCGCGATTTTGTATTCTTGTCTGCTTCTATCTGTCTTTTGGGATAAGTAGGTGTGATATAATTTCCTTTTTTCCTCTATTTCTCTCTCAATCTCAGCATCCCACCAGTATGGTTTTCTTCTTTTAGAAGTTTCTTCCACTAATCCTAGTGCTTCTTTTGCAGCTTGGTGGATGCTTAATGTAATACATTCGTATTCCTCATCTGGGGTTTCACCTGAACTTGTATTAAGTTTTTCGTTCAGTCTCTTTTTGTATAAGTTTTTTACGCTGTCATGTTCTAAGCTTAGTAGATTATATTTACAGTGATCAATTTCTTCAATCACTGTATCATCAAGATGTTGTTGATGCAGGCTTCGGCCTTGATAAGGAAAGAGAATTTTGGACTCCAGAAAATAGTGATCACTTCCGCATGTTAATCCACGCTTTGTTCTGACATCTTGAATTTTTAGTTTTGTCTTTTGTTTAGTGATAAGATAATCAATGACGGATTTCAGATTTTGTGAGGGTTTGGTCCAGGTATATTTGTGTATTTCCTTATGTTGAAAAAAACCGTTTTGGATTTTAAGGTCTAATTGCTCACATACTGTAATTAGCCGGTTTCCATTGTCATTAACAAGATTTTCTCCATATTGGCCAACTGTCAGATCATTAACTCTGTTACCGGTTCTACTATTTAAATCTCCCAATATGACAATTTCTCTAGATGCACTTACTGCTGATATTTCATTGTGTATTTCTTCAAAAAAATTGTCTTTCACGGCTACATTTGCATCGTCGTTATACGCATAGATTCCAAAAATCGTAAGTCTCATTCCTTTTATTGTTATATTCATTTTAATTAGCCTTTCATTGACTGCTTCCCAGTTGGTGATAAATTTTCTAAATCTTTTGTTGACCAAAATAGATACTCCTTGTTGGGCATGTTTTTGTTTTGCCACTCCGCTATAGAAATGGTCATATTGTCCTAGGTTTTCAGATCCTTTTCCTTTCTTTTTCGTTTCTGTTAGTACAGCAAGGTCTACCTTCATTCTGCTGCACTCATGTACTATTTCATTCATTTTTCGATTCATTCCTTGTACGTTCCATGTACCAAAAATCATATTCCTGTTTCTTTGCTTGGTTCGTCTTAGGTTTTTCATTTCTTTCCGAGGCGTTTGATTGGGTTTTTTAACAGTGTACGTTTTTTCCGGGTATCAGAGAGTTAGTCTGATGCCCCAACCCCCAACCTGGAGGACCAGGTGATTTTTGATCGAGGTTTTCTTCCCCTAGCCTTTGACGATTCCAACGCCGGTACTACAAGGCAGTAGTCTTTTATACTATCCCTAAAAGAAAGGGTTGCCACCTACGCTATGATCACCGTACCGAGGTCCATTCTCTCCGCCTTTCATATCGATGTGGTCTTCTCCCGTAACCCTGGGAAAGGGACCCTATACAGGTGCTAACTCTCCGGGTCGAAGAGTACCTGGAATCTACGAAGGGCAGGGGTCGATTCATTTCCCCTGATAGACATCTGACGAGGTCTACCCGTACCCATATGGAACTAATCAAAGTAGTAATAAAAAAAGTCCAGGTCCGTATTTAATTTTTTTATGATAAATACCATATCTCAAAAACTAAACAATATTTTAGAAAATTGACAACATCATTATTTTGCTCTAAAAAAGTTGCCATAGAAAGGTTTTTACAGAATAAAAATATCTTGCAAAATAAGCGAGATACAAGGAATTAATTAAAATGCAATTTTTTCAAAAACTCCCTGTATTAGCGAAATCACGGGGTATAGCAAAAATCTGATTACACCATTTTTAAGGGCTCCAAAAAAGAGCACGGTAAGGTGCAATCAGAAAATCGATATCTTTAATAATAACCGAGTTTCCCATTTAATCCCATCGAAAATGGGACACGCTGTACATAGCAACAAGATATATTATATTGTATTGTGCCTATAAACACAAACAAGCGTTATGGGATACCTATTGTAATGCTACCCTTTTAACAAATCTGTACCAGATCTAAATTTTAAAAATGTTAATCATATTTGAACCGCTCGATTTATGTAGACTAATTTATTTATTTTTATCATAAGGTTAATTATAATAAAAACCAAAAATGATTTAAAGAATATATATTTTTTAAATATAAATAAGCAAATTACAATTATTATCCTTCCATAAATCTTACCCGCCCCCCCCCCCCCCCCCCCCCGAAGCTAAGATTTTTTTGGATATTTTCCACATATTTCATGAATACAAACATAAAATAGCATAAAATACAGCTCATGAGGTCTCGGCCCCCCCTAAAACTGTCTCGGGCCCACCCCGAAACTTTTTTCTATATACGCCACTGGCAATACCTATGGTAATGTACCTTTTTGACAAATCTGTACCTTAAGATCTAAATTTTAAAAATGTTAATCATATTTGGACCGCTCGTTTTATGTAGACTAGTTTATTTATTTTTATCATAAGGTTAATTATAATAAAAACCAAAAATGATTTAAAGAATATATTTTTTTAAAATATAAATAAGCAAATTACAAATATTATCCTTCCATAAATCTTACATTATATACAAACACAAACAAATAGCCTTATGCAATACCTATGGTAATGTACAGTCAGGGACTTTTTAAATTGCCGCTGTATTTTATTTTTATCAAAATTAATCATTTAAAGAAATCAACAAAATTAAATTTTTAAATATATATGTATACAGAAGAGGTAAGGTTCATAATGATTTTGTTTTGGTTCAAACTACTTTTGCGAATTTCAAATAGGAATATTTTTTATTTTCGAGGGCGGCAATTTAAAAAGTCCCCGACTGTACCTTAAGTTCTAAATTTTAGAGACAATTTTATGTAGACTAATTTATTTATTTTTGTCATCATCAAGGTTAATTATAATAAAAACCAAAAATGATTTTAAAAAAATATATTTTTTTAAATATAAATAAGCAAATTACAATTATTATCCTTTTATAAATCTTACATTATATACAATCTCATAAAATACTATTTACACAGACAAAAAAATCACAAAGAAATTGAAAAAAAAGAATCAGGTTATTGGTGTAATTTTTAAAAAATCAGTTGCCAAAGCAACAAAAAATACTCGACACCTACCAGTCAACATTTAGAAGTCAGTTTGGCCATAACCCTTCTAAACTGGAAGGCCACAAAACAGCCATAATGATGTTGTCAGGTCGGTCATAAGCTGCGTTTAGACGAGCCTTCATAGTGGATTAGAGCGTGCTCAAGTCTAACATAAAATTAACACTATGTCATCCACGCAGCCCACGAGAAAGACCGGCCCGGGCGCGGAAATATCACGTGACCGTAGGAGTCCCACAAAAAAGCCTCACGGCCCGCTGTCATTATAAAACATGTGTGTGTTCAGTTTTGGTATGTTTGTTTACGTCGATTTTTTTTTAATTCGGGCACGAATTTTATGTGAATTTTATCAAAGGTATTAAAAAAACGCAGCCCACGAAAAAGACTGTAGTGGGCTGCGTTCAAATAATTAATGGCTAATGAGAAAATTATAAAGAAAATAGCTATAAGATAAACAATGCCGCGAACGTGTAATTAGTGTTGTTCCTTGTCGGTCCAACTATAAAACTGCAACCTAATATGTTGCAAACGGGAAGGAAGTGGTAAAAGATAAGATCTTGGATAAGATTGATCAAGTAATAGACATCCTTAGTGACATTTTCGATAGTGAGAGTGAAAAATGTGTTCAGTTGTCATTTCTTATTGAACAATTAGGTCTCTTGAAAAGGTAACCTGAGAATCGAAGATATGGTGGATACACTTTAATGTTGGCTTCATCTTTGTTTATCCAGTTATCCAGTACATACAGTCAATTTACAATTCTAAGGTAATATGTCTTCTGCACCCTCGCAATATTAAAAAGCTGATTTGTAAAATATTGTTAACAGATAGTAATCTCTCTGGTAGTGTGAAATATTTAAAAAGTAAGATACAGCTGTTAAAAGAACATGAGTTGGTAGTTAACTTACACTTTATTGAAATAGATATTAAACTTTGTGCTGGGTAATTTTTCAAAAAATTATTGACGACCAATACATTCAGTTCATTGAATGGGAAAACCATCTCACTTATTCACAAAATCATTTGTTTCTTTTTAATAAATTATTGTGAAATGTTTTATATTGAAAATTTTTCTTCAGATAACTCTAGCGAGTGTTTTTGTGGAGAAAAACTATTGCTAATAAGCTTGAAAAAATTAGTTTAAGGGCATGTAAAGTTTTTTAAAATAATTTTATTAAAAAGCACAATGATTTAGTGTCTGCTAATAAATCTTTGAATAAGAACTCAAAGATGATGACAGTCAAAGAAAAATTAAAAAACTAAAAGCTTAGGTTTGATATGTCCAATTTTGAAAGACTTGTATAGATTTGAAGCTACTAACGATATTATGTACCTAATATATGTACCTGAAGATATTAGAGTACAAATTTTGTATAATTTTTATTTTATAGATTCAGTTGTTTTATCCATAATAAACACATATATCAGCAAAATATTTTTTTCAATTTTGGCCTATAAAAGAACAAAAATTTTTTGTTAATTTATTTAAATTGTGTAAAAACATATAATATATTAAGCAATACAATAAGAATCCTGGGACTCCTAAGATCACGTGACCGCCGACTTGCTTATAACGCGCCAGGGCCGGTCTTTATCGTTGGCTGCGTGTCATCCACTAGGTTTGTTATGACCAACTCTGCGACGTCTTAGCCAAAGATGGCGGCTGCTATATGGCCGTTTAGAACATAGATAGCCTTAAATTTTACTTTTATTTTTTCGTACAATATTGTACCTTTGCGGTTTGCTCTAGGTAGAATAGTTTTATTATTTATCAAATATAATAAGTTTCATCATTAGGGACAAAAATCTCGTTTTGGTGCAAAAGGTCCGAAAGTTTTGAAACTTGGCATGATTAAGGGTTCACAGTCCCTAATTATTTTAGTAAGTTTGCGACCTTGAGCGATGTCCGCTCTCCCCGCCATCTTGAAAAAATGGCGGCCAAATTCAGTTTTATTTGTTTTTTTATTTAAAAAAAGGTTGTATAATGACTAGACCTCTTTTCGAGGGTATGTCTAAAATCTCAGTTTTTGATTCAAACAAAAGTTTAAATTATAGCATGTCAAAGATCTCAATAAATGTGTTCTTGAATTTATTAAAGTCGCCACTATTTCTCCGCAAGTTTTCGTTGGCTAAAATAGTTTTGACCAACCCGGTAGACTTGGTAGGGCTAACTTTAATAACACTGTAACGCTTTTAGTAAACAATCAGGAACTTCTTAAAAAACATATTGAGATTTTAGGATTTAATATCACCCGATCAATAAATGATCAATCAATTATGTTAAATCACAAAATGCTGTTATGTTCGCTAGTCTAAATACATTGCATAACTCAATAATTTCTGCTTATCAATTAAAACAAATAATTTCTAACACCTTATATGGTGAAAATAAAATTTTTATGTTTAAAGATTTAATTTATTATTATCACAAGCTTACAAGTTCAATATTTAAATGATAAAATTTTTTATGCTGTTCCAATTTTTCTTAAAGAAAATTTTGAACTATTTCAATTATATTATTCCCATTACCTATAAATCAATCAATATTTATCCCCAATTCTTCCTACCTTATTATTGGAACAGAAGAAAAGCAATATCAAGAAGAGGCCTGCCCAAACTATACGACTGTTACTTAAGTAACCTAAGTAATAGTCGTATAGTTTGTTTTAATATTGATTTTAAAAATGTTTCGTAAAATAATGTGATGTGTCTTTTTGAACTTGTGCTTTTTGTATGTCGTTTTGATTAATGTAATGTGAAATTGTGAATGTGTGAATGTTCTGAAGAAGGTCTTTAGACCGAAACGTTAATAAATGTAAATTAAAAGTTGCTAGTTCATTAATGAACCACATTCCCAAGAAACCTACAAACCTAAATATATATATATATATATATATATATATATATATATATATATATATATATATATATATATATATATATATATATATAATTAACCGATATAAGTCACGAACCGTAGCACCTAGCGAGATGCGTTGTCAAAGTTAAATGGAGAACTAAATTTCTGACAAAAACAGCTTTTTATTTTTTAGGATATTAAACAAAAACCACAATAAATATATGGACGACTGTACACCTGCCTGCTAGCGCAATTTTTTAAAACTTTTTTTAAATTAAGACACATCAGAAGGTCAAATATGCTTTCCCAATCAGTGTTTAGATGACACAACTCTGGAGAATATAAAACTTTCGGTTATTCTAGATACATATCGGGAGGGACATCTGGATATCGAATACTGCTTATTCCAACATCGCCATGGTCAAAAGCGTCATGGGCTTTGTCAAATCAATAGCCGTGGCGGTGTTTGGGTTCGAAACGTTAAAAAAGAATACGGTGACAGGCAAAGTCTTAAACAAAAAAAATTAACAAAAATAGTTCGCCAACCCGGCCAGCGCTGGATGAGACAAAATTATTGGCAATTGAAGGTTAGTTCGTACTATGTCTATTATGTGTTATAGTAGTTGTAACCCTTAAAATATCCCGTGAAGCACACAACCTGAGTGTAGCCCCCCAGAATAATACAATTTTTGGAAAAACAATGTAATTTTCGAATTGTTTGAGGGATCGGTTAGAATTGTTAGTTTGGTCTAGCAGATTTAAAAACATGAAAAGAGTAAATCATTGTTAATATCTAACAACCACCAAACCCACATATCCCTAGAAGTTGCAGAGAAGGCCAAAGAACATGAGGTAACAAAAACTCATTCTCCGCATATAAGCAATAAGCTTCAGCCTTTAGACAGTTCTGTGTTCTTCCCATTCAAAAATTTTTATAACAACGCGATTGATGCCTGGCTTCTTAACCATCCCGCTGTCCCTATGACGCTATATCAAATAGCAGAATGTGTCGGTATAGCCCACACAAAAGCCATAATCCCGGAAAATATTATGAATGGGTTTAAATCCACAAGCATCTACCCATTCAATAAAGATATTTTCACAGAGGCTGATTTTCTGCCATCTTCAGTTACCGACAGAGAACAAGAAAATGTGAAGCCGACACGAGCAAGAATACTAGAAATACGAGATGAAACCAAGGATCCACCTGATGATCAAGAAGCTGGCACTGCGCATAATGTAATGTAAAATCATCAAAGAATAAAATGACATGCGGTCCAGATCTTTTACCATCTTTCCTTATTAGGGATTGTTCCAACTTACTTGCTAAACCTCTCACATATCTCTATAATCTCTGTATCTCTACTCAATTCATTCCCAGTGTTTGGAAACGCTCCAAGGTTAGCCCTATTCACAAAAAATCAGATAAAACAGATATTACTAACTACAGGCCCAGTACGATAATAAACAACTTCTTAAAATGCCTTGAAATTCTTGTACATAACAAACTTTTTCATCTAGTAAAAAACAGAATTTCCCCTTTACAGCATGGTTTTTTGAAAGGACGTTCTACAACAACCAACCTGGTGATCACCACACAAACTATTGCTGAAACACTAGATAGCTCTTCCCAATTGGACGTCATATACACTGACCTATCCAAAGCATTCGACAAGTTAGATCATCAGATCTTATTATCTAAACTTGAACTTTTTGGCTTTTCAGATAATCTCTTACAGTTTCTGAAATCATGGCTTTCAGATCGAATGCAATTTGTCTCAATAAATGGAATTGACTCTCCCGAATACATCTCATCTTCGGGAGTGCCTCAAGGGTCGGTGTTAGGACCATTATTATTCGACATCTTTATTAATGATGTGTGTGCTGAACTTAAGTCAATGACGCTACTGTATGCTGATGATCTCAAGCTTCTCCTTCGTATTGACTCACTGGAGGATTGCCAAAGTCTCCAAAAAGACTTGGATACACTTATCGCTTGGTGTACCATAAATAAACTATCCATGAACATAGACAAATGTCAAGTACTATCATTTACATTAAAAGCAAATCCAATTCTAAATAACTACTCAATAAACCAAACATTTTTATCTAGACCTGACTCTCTTCGCGACCTAGGAATAATTTTTGACAAGAAATTATCCTTCACAAAGCATATTGAAACTATAACATCAGAAACGACTAAGACCTTGGGTTTTATTACCAGACTAAGCCGCGAATTTCAAAATATAAAAACTCTGAAAACATTGTTCTTCTCCTTTGTCAGGTCAAAATTAGAGTATGCTTCTCTAGTGTGGTCACCTGAATATAACATTCACATTGAAGATCTAGAAAGGGTTCAGCGAAGATTTCTTAAGTTACTTTACTTTAAAACTTATGGAATATATCCTCCTCAAGGTTTTGCAGAGGAAAATTTACTTGAAATGTTCGATATGCAATCCTTATCTAACAGGAGGAGCTATTTCTCTCAGGTATTTCTGTTTAAGGTCCTGCACAACCAAATCGACTGTCCTGATATATTAAGTAAAATTAATTTTCTAGTTTCTCGTTTGTCTTCAAGTCAAAATCTGACATTCTTTTTACCAAGAGTTCGAACAAATAAATTACAGTTTTCTCCACTTCATGTTATGTGCAGAACTTATAATAAATGTAACAGAGACCTTGACATATTTAACACCACAATCTCAAAAATTCGTGGTTATTTTACAACGTCATTCCCCACTCTCTGATATAGTAAACATTCTGTCCATAATTTTTAATGTAGTTTTTATTTATTTTAAATTTAATTTTATAACCATGTCCTGTGTGTATTTTTATAATTATTTTACATTTAATGTTTTTTAACTTAGTTTATTACTTGAGTATTTAGGTTGTGTAATTTTTAAGATTTTCCTGCTTTGTAATTGGGTTTTTTTTCCTGTTAAGCAGTGTAATAATAAATAATGAAGTTCGTGAGAATGCGGCTTCTAGTGTTGACGAACCCATGCCTCTTGTTTTAAATCGTGCTTCTACGTCAAACACTGTCGTTGATTGTACAGCGCAAACCCCAGATAACACATCAGATGAAGAAAATTTAGACTCTGAATCACAGCCTGCTGCCAAGGAGAACTCATCTTTGTCGAAAAATTTCTTGACACCGTTTGATTTAAGAGGATTTCCAAAAGCAGCTCCCAGAAAAAATGTAACTCGAAAACGAAAAACGAGTGTTATTTTAACGGACACACCAGAAATGAAAGAACTTTCTTACAAAACAGAGGAAAACAAAACCCCTACAATGGTGACAGTTAAGAGAGTGAAACGAAAGATACCAGAAGTTTCAGATAATAAGAAGAAGCCGAAAAAAAAGGTCAAGAAAGAGATAATAAATGAAACAGATTCCGAATCTGAAAGTGCGAAAATTGAGCTCATTGACACTTCTGATGACGAATTAACCTTGGAGGATCTTAGATATCGAATGATGCAAGAACACAGCAATGACTTGGAATCTTATGAAATAGATGAAAGCACTAACATTTCGAAAGATGCGTTCGTCTTGGTACAGCTTGAACAATATGTCCACTACGTCGCCAAAATCTTGGAAGTTGTGAGCTCAGAAGAATTTAGAGTTTCATATCTAAGAAAAAGTGGCAAAGTCTTGAACTCATTCAATAAAGTGGGACATGCAGTAATAGTTTGGTTTTCCACGCACAACCTCTGGACACAACAGATAATTTTCGAAAAGTTGTGTCACTGTGTACTATTCTCCCCTACTACTAACTTTACTTACCAGTAAAGAACGAAAAGTAGTTTTTACTATTTCAAGAAGGCAGGGCAATTTTCTAAAGGCGAATACGGAAAACAGGAAAGTAGTTAGAACAGGCTAACACGTCAAAAGCCCACATATATTACTATGCATTTATTGTCTGGACCTGACCAAACAGCTTTACCGACACAGAAAGTGATGTCCCAAAAATCCCGATAGTTCAAAAAAAGTGACTCTGGCGGAGAGTCACTCTAAACTTATAACACCTAACCGAATAGATAGTATTTCCTCGCATGAGTGCCGATAAAGTTTCATTTAATTTTTTACTTTGTGCATATGGTGCAGGATATTTGAAACAGCACGAAGAAAAGCATTTTATTTGTGTCACCTCTCGAAAAATGCGAAAGCTGGCTCGTCTGCTTGTGGAAATAAAAAAGCTCAACACAACAGTGACCACATTAATTAATGCTTTAAAACCAGAATGTTTTGACACGCTAGTAGAAGCTACTAAAATAGTTGCAGGTTACAGTGAACCCAAAGATGTTTGACACGCTAGTAGAAGCTACTAAAATAGTTGCAGGTTACAGTGAACCCAAAGATGTTTGACACGCTAGTAGAAGCTACTAAAATAGTTGCAGGTTACAGTGAACCCAAAGATTTTTGACACGCTAGTAGAAGCTACTAAAATAGTTGCAGGTTACAGTGAACCCAAAGATGTTTGACACGCTAGTAGAAGCTACTAAAATAGTTGCAGGTTACAGTGAACCCAAAGATGTTTGACACGCTAGTAGAAGCTACTAAAATAGTTGCAGGTTACAGTGAACCCAAAGATGTTTGACACGCTAGTAGAAGCTACTAAAATAGTTGCAGGTTACAGTAAACCCAAAGATGTTTGACACGCTAGTAGAAGCTACTAAAATAGTTGCAGGTTACAGTGAACCCAAAGATGTTTGACACGCTAGTAGAAGCTACTAAAATAGTGGCAGGTTACAGTGAACCCAAAGATGTTTGACACGCTAGTAGAAGCTACTAAAATAGTTGCAGGTTACAGTGAACCCAAAGATGTTTGACACGCTAGTAGAAGCTACTAAAATAGTTGCAGGTTACAGTAAACCCAAAGATGTTTGACACGCTAGTAGAAGCTACTAAAATAGTTGCAGGTTACAGTGAACCCAAAGATGTTTGACACGCTAGTAGAAGCTACTAAAATAGTTGCAGGTTACAGTAAACCCAAAGATGTTTGACACGCTAGTAGAAGCTACTAAAATAGTTGCAGGTTACAGTGAACCCAAAGATGTTTGACACGCTAGTAGAAGCTACTAAAATAGTTGCAGGTTACAGTGAACCCAAAGATGTTTGACACGCTAGTAGAAGCTACTAAAATAGTTGCAGGTTACAGTAAACCCAAAGATGTTTGACACGCTAGTAGAAGCTACTAAAATAGTTGCAGGTTACAGTAAACCCAAAGATGTTTACAATGCCCCAACGTTTTCGATGAATATTGCTACAGCTTCCAAACAGTGTCGTGACATTACTTTGCATTTCTGCGCACAATAAGACAAGAACCTTTTTTAAAATCGGATATAGGCCAAATTAGAGAAGATCTCAAAATGCTTTTAAATCTTATCGAGCCAAATTGGCGGTTTGAAATTGCAACACGAGCGGCGAATGATCTAATTGTTAAAAAGTGCATGAAAAACAAGATCACCATTATTTCGTTATCACCATTTGCCACCGCCATTTTTAAGGCGACAAATTCGATTCAGCCAATTTTTTTAGCAAAAGACAACAAGGCAAAATATTTAAATATACATATTAGAGTCCTAGGGACACCTATTCGGTTTCTAAATTGTGGGCCTTACTAAAATTTTAGGGATGACAAAAAACAACACATTTTGAGTTTGACACTGACGTTAATTTTTGCCTAAAAACACAAGTGGGCGGCTAGTTTTCCAATAGCAACAGAAAAAATAAAAGAATAGAGTAAATAACAAAGCCCATTTTTTTGTCAAAAACCAGGGGATGACATTTCATCTTATAAATAAAAATAGAAAAAAAGTGTTTATTTACTGTGATAGAAAATATAGATAATCCCGAAGAAGACTTAGCCACAATAGGATGGAACACATAATGTTACTATGAGCCTGCCTCCAAATACATCTAGAGCAAAATATATTTAAAGACTTTCCGATATCATTGATCCAGAATATGAAAACGAAAATCTCCTGATCCACAGATGCTGCATAGGATAAGATGTAAAGTTTTCGGCAATCATTGTAAATTAAATATAATAAATGAGTTGTTTTTATTGTAGTACTTTATTTTTTTTTTCACAACCTCGGAGAAAAAATATTTTACCTACATACTTAACGAATGTGTGTGCGTCTTCCGCACTGGTTAGGTAAATTACTATTTCCTGCGACCACATATGAAAATGTTGGATTTTTTTGTATTTTTTTTTGTATTTGTATTTATTTATTCAACACAAAATTGCACATACTACATATCACATACAAAACTTAGTTCGCCAAATTTATTTATTTTCTTTAGTAGTGTTGAGCAGAGGAACTTAATCCTGTGTTGCTTGTACATTACAACAAGAAAATAAATTTACAGAAATTTAACTTAAAATAAATATAAATTTTATACAAAATTTAACTTAGTTACATTTTTGAAACATAGTTTTAGAACAAATACTAATCTTATTTAACCTAATCTGTGGAACAAATTATAGCCTAGATAAACTGAATAATGCTAATTAATAGAAAAAATGGTTTACTTCTTACTTTGTATAGGTTGTTAATTTTTATCAAATGACACGATTTGTATCCTCAGAAAACGTTAAATTTCATCCGTGTGCAGAAATTTTTTCGCACATGTGTGACAAGTACTTTCAGTACTTCAGCACATGCATGGAAAGTGTTTAACTGTCACAATACTTTTTCGTACATGTATTGCAAACTTCTTTCCCACACGTGCGAAAAATTTCTATGGGACCCGAGGGAAAAAGGAGTTAAAACCTTTAAATGTGGTGCCATGTATAATAGGTAAGGTTTATTAACTTAATTGCAAACAAAAAATTACATAATTATTTTTTTTCTAATTTGAATAACATAACCTAAATAGAGATTGATGAATTTTTAGTAACGCCCAAAATATACTTTATTATCAAAATTACGAAAAATTTTTAAATACCAACAAGTATTAATTACAAATAGGCAGTTAAAAAAGACACTTACTTTGAATACTTATTATAGTGGCGTTTGCCGACAAGCTAATTGCCACATAGAAGAGGTCGCCAAGTATAATTGTATATTATTACAATGTTAATAATTTTTATAAATCACAGGGATGAGATTGAGAGATGTAAGGGGAATAAATTATAATGAAGGGCGTATACCATAGAAAAAATAAATGTATGACATACATAATATTTTAAACTTAATTAAATAATTTCTATAATGTTCTTTAAAAGGTGCAAAACGCACACATTGTTTTGAATGTATAATAAAACAAATTTTGGAATGTATATAAAAAAACAAGGGTGTATTAAATTAAACGTATTTTTTCGAATGTTATCGAATGGTAAAAGTATAAGCAGGATAAATAAGCAGGGTTGACAGGGTATAAATGATTCTAAAATGAACTGAGAACAATTAAATTATTTTTTTTCTCATTTTTGTCTCTTTTTAATGTAAACATATGTAAATATTTATTATGTCCTAACATCGTCTGTGTATTAATTTTTTAGATCCACCTATTCTACTCGTTCCCAACATGAAGAAAGAAGACATGGAAGAACGACAACATAACCAAGATGTCACAACAGGCCTAGCAAAGCGGCCAAAAAAAACCAAAGTAATGCAAAAGACGAAAAAGTGGTGAGCAGGGCCGATTAGCACTGGTGTACAGCAGACAAACCGCCATAGAGCCAACCCACCAAGTAGTCAACCCATACAGAGCTAACAGCCGATACCACAAGGCAACAGCCGATACCACTGCAACAGCCGATACCACAAGGCAACAGCCGATACCACAAGGCAACAGCCGATACCACAAGGCAACAGCCGATACCACAAGGCAACAGTCGATACCACAAGGCAAGACAGCTACCCAGAGCGCAGCATGAAAACCGGGGGGAGCCAACTCTAAACCCCCGCCAGTCATGACGCCCAATCAAACACGACAAACAGAAAAAAGGACCTACCATCCAGGTCTTCCTGCGGGAATGGACCGCACAAGTCAAAAACGAGATAAGGATAGTTGGCAGCAAAGCGAGATCTGAACATTCAAGGCAGCATGCAAGACCCACAAATTCGTCACGGCAACACTGCGGTTGATACTTTTTAACAAACATACATTGGACTAGGTTGCGTCACATGAAGAATTCAAAAAAATTGGAACGAGTAAGCAGGGTGGACAGACAATTATTTTAGTTAATTAGTTTTTATAATTTATTAGGTACAGACGACTGTTATATTTTTTTGTGTGAAAAATAGTTTAGTAGACAATCTGTGGGGACAGATTTTTTTAAAAGCAAGGGGGATGTGTCAGGATAGAAAATAATGTCCTTAAGTAAGTAAATGGCACAAGTTACGTTTATAAGCAAATGCACATTAACCGTAAACAATCTAAGGAAATGAACTTCTGTATATAGTTCAAATTGTATTAAAATTAATAAATTGTATACAGAAACTATTATAAACAAGAAGCGATTAATGGGTTTTCGATTATGTTTATACAGGAAACAAAACACATCTCGATATCCTATCAATGGCAAACGGTTTGTAATAAAAGCATCTCCAAAAGAGTTTAGCAGTTAGTTGTAAGCTGAGAACCTAACGCCCAGGCTTAGTTAATAGTAAACAAGTAGTACGATAGTCAAAGTATAAGAAGTTGAGCGTATCAAGAAAATTTGTAGACAAGATGTATTTAAGTACAATGTAAGTAGTAAATATAAGTATTATAATAAAACCATAACACCTAACTTAAACTGTGTTACGTCACGATAAAACACCCTCGTGACAATATTTCGATTCTAAAATGTCAAAGTAAAATTAATTAAAACATTACATTAACAAATTGAACAATTTTTTTTTACAGAAGCTGGTAAAAAAAGCGGCTACGATGCATTTGAAATCGAAAAAGCCTTAAAGGTTTATGTGAAACATGTGCCTCAAAGAACAATAAAACAAGCCCGAAGAAATACCAACTAATGAAGAAATAAATTATTAAAAGGACCACGTGTAAGGTTAGTAAGGTGTCTAAGAGCCTTAAAAACCGATTAAAGACTAGTAAAGTAAATACCTAGCCTCAAAGAGGCAATTAGCCAAAGTACCTGATGCAATGTGTGTCCCTGTGTAATTTTTAAGATGAATAGGTTTAAAAAGGAAGTAGTGCCAAAGAGACAAATATATAGAAGGGTTCAAAATTTACTTATTGTGAATAATGAACATGTGACAGAAGTAGAAGGTTTCAGTGAAGAAAAAGATGAAATAAACGAACATGTAACAGAGAATCATTTTCAAATTGAAGACCTTGTTACATTACATGAAAGCGGAAGTAGTAACCTCTATGCTTCATATTTTTGCCCCTTTTCATCCTGAGCTGCCTTTGGATGCCAGAACCTTATTGCATAAACAATGGTCAGTACATTCATTTTGGCCTTCTTGATTCTTTAAAAAAGTTGATTTTAAATAATGTGATTCAAAGTGATGTAATTCTTTAAAGTTTTAATTTTGATGGTCTTCCGCTTTTTAACAACTCCGCAAAACAGATTTGGCCGATTTTAGTTTTAGTAAAGAATATAAATTTTAAAACAAAACCATTTGTAGCTGGGATTTTCTACGGCAAATAAATCAAAGCCAGACTCTCTTGAAATGTAGCTAGCTAGAATCCTAACTCTTCCTTGTCTCTTTATACTAGAAACTGTAAAGAGGTTGTAAAAATTTTATTGTAAACCAAACACAACTTAGTTTAGAAATAATGTTTATAATTTAAGATCCTTTACACCGAAGGCAATGGACTCATGTTCTCTCATATTTCAATTTCTTTATTTTCTAATTGCGAACGAACTACTTTTGATGGTCACCATAACATAACCTCCAAATGTGCTCCAAATCGAAGAAAACAAAAATTTTTAACAACTTTAAAATAATATTTCAGAGACTTTTTGGGGCCGGTGCACTATCCGGACACACGATTTTTTGAAAAAAAAATTATTACCTTAAAATAGACCTTGTGAATAGTGTTTTTCAAAAAAAAAATTTGCGGATTATCCCGTATTTTTTCAGAAATTAAATAAATAAAACCTTAAAAAACATGAAAACAACAGTCTTCTAACCTCACTTTCCATTGAATTTTGACTTCTTCTTTTTTTTTAAACCCAACCAAAACAATATTTGCCATTATCTCTGCCTAATATTTTGCAAGGTTGCCACGTTTCTGCAAAAATAAAGAAAATAAGGAAACAAATATTATTAAATTTATTTAAACATGATATACACAACAAATACATTAAAAGTAATATTATAAGTAAAAAACAAGTTAGGCTAATATTTTTGAGCAATTTGTAAGGTTAAATTCAAAAGTCTTTGGGACGGTGTTCTGCCATAAACTTGCCTCCACAAGAACATATCAACATATTCAACAATATAAGGCGAAGACATTACTCCCAACCGTCTTAAAAATTGCTTGAGGGTACTCCAATAGCCCTCAACCCCATTGGTGCATGTACCAGTGATCGGATCCACAAAATTTCTTTTGTGGTTTACCCTATGGTGCGTGTAACCCAAGTTTCTTAAATTTGTATAACCTCTCCAGCTATCGGTCCAAATATCTGACCCTTGTCGCACCACCGTCTGGATAATTGGGTCAAGTGTATCAGCCCTGCGATTGGGAACCAGCCTGATGTAGCCCTTTTTTTGGCGAATGTCGTAAATACCAAGCATCCATTGCTCTGGGATGAGCCTTCCTCTGTGGTACTTTCGTTTTGTGAGGACAGACTCATCGATTTGGACAACACTATCTGGCCCTCCTAAAAAAAGTAAAATAACCGAACCTAGCACCAACTCAAACCAAAGCAACCCAAGCAAACCTAATCAAACCAAACTGAACCGAACTAACACGAACCGAACCGAACCGAAACTGAACCGAACCGAACCGAAACTGAACCGAACCGAACCGAAACTGAATCGAACCGAACCCAACCAAACCAACCCATCCCAACTCAACCCAAGCCCAACCTTTGCACAAATGAAAAAATATTTAAAATATGTTTCTTACCTAACAAAAAAAGATCCTGCTGATCAGGCTGTGTTAGTTTCCAGCTTAAAATATCCCTAAAGAATCTATATTGCTGAATAACGGTTTTCTTATTCATTCCCATAAGGGCTGCCGCACACCCTGTTCGAATATAAAAAAGAATGTCCCTTACAGGCACATTCATTTGTGAAAAAAATGATCCTGTAAATATCGAATAGTCTTTTCTGCAGCTTCTACACCAAAATGTAGCATTCAAGGAGTTTGCACCCGCCTTTGCTCGAACTGTGCAAAATCTGCGACATTCACGTGTTGAAATCAAGCCCTTGCAAATATGCAATTAATTCTTGATCATTTTTTGTTATAACTGTATAAACTTCATTAATATTATTAATCTCCATGTTTAAGACAGAAGTCAGAACACCAAATGTTTTAAAAAAATATTAAAATCAAACTTGTCCTGGCCTGAGCCTTCTCTTTCATTTTATTGGCTGAAAAAAAATGTAAATCCCAGAAAAAAATGTAAATCCCAGAAATGAGAACCAATCAAATCATTTTATTTTACACATACCTACCTGTGATGTGGCAACCTGGCATTTTCAATAAAGCCCCAGCAGATGGCCCAAAGGCCAGTATAAAAATGACCAATAACCCAGTGTATGTGGTTTTGTGTGTATTTTACATGAAAATTAAAAACTGTGTTTTTTATTAAAAAAACTATTTTTTTTTTAATTTTCCGTATCTAAGTAAGTTTTAAAATCTCTAAATTACCGTTTTCAAAAAGAATTGTCATCAAAAAATGTCTCGTTTTAGTGTCCGGATAGTGCACCGAAACCGACTTTTTAAATAATGTGATAGTCCTACACAATTTTAAATTGTTTGTCAATTTTTTGTTCGTCCCATGTATTTTATTTTTTTATCTCTTGTGAGAGAACATTGTTTGTCTTGGGAAGTTTCAACTGTTTTTATTAGTTAGTAGGTAAGTTTGAATTTTTCACTTTATACTGAATAATTTCTTGATTGTGATTTATTTTTCTACAGATGATGGCCCAATAAGCCGAAACTAGTCGACGAAAATTAAAAATTAGTAGAGGAAGACAGATTTTCTTTTTCATTCCTTCGAACCTCTACAGAAAGTTATGGAGTACTTCCAGGCCCGTCGCCAGGGGGGGTGCGGAGGTGCAGCCGCACCCGGGCGGCCAAATCATGGGGCGGCCGAAGGCCGACCGGTCGTTTACACACCGCATCATTTTTTTCGTTAGTCATCGAAACAACATATAAAAAATGACAATACCTATTATATAGGTAATTATTTTTTGAAATAAATCATTAATCAACCTTTTAAGCAGCGCTTTTGCTCAATTTCTCTCCGATGGATGCACCTGTGAGTCCGAGAGGCGCAGTCGCACGCAGAGCGGCCTGCAAAGACTTGTTTTGAAACGGCACCCGCTGCCGTGGTATTGGTCTCATGACTCTCATGGTGTGTCGAGCTTCTGCAAATTATAGCCGCATCCTAGAGGCGGTTAGACTTTAGGTCGGTCTATCTATATTATGATAGTATTGTTTTTACATAAATAATAATAAATCGCTGACTGGTTATAAGGTAAGCATTATTTTTATTTTGTATAGTGTAAAGTAAAGTGATTGCTAAATTATAAAGAAAGGTGCTGTAACAATATTTTTTTGTAGTCAGTAACATCGCTTTTTTAAAATGGCACACTCTATAAAATTTTGAATTTTAAAATTTTTTAAAACATAGTTTTATTGTTAAATTGTTAAAATACCAGTCAATTTAGACAACTCCTTATTTTCATTATTAAAAAAGTCATTGTGGTACCCAAGTAGCACGGATCATACCTTTTAGTTTTTACAGCCAAACAAAGGTTGGGAAAACATTTTACCAACTGAAATTTACAGCCAAATAGTTGGCTTTTCAAAATTTGTTTCTAAAACTATTTGAAAACCCGGTTTGAAAACCAATTCAATTTAACATCCAAATGATTTCCAGAAAAGGAAATACCCTAGAATCAGGAAAAAGCAAATATTTAGCTAAATGGTTTTTACTTTTCGGCTAGGTTCGGCAAGGGTCGGGTCAGGTTGGGTTGGGTTGGTTTGTTATGTATATCAAAATCCGTAAATACTTTGTTAATCACTTGAAATTTTCGACATTTTTTAATGTCAATTGGTGCAGGACTAAGTACTTTTCTATTTTTGAGTGATATTTTTTTGATTTTTGGAACATAACCACAAACAAATAATTACCAAAAAACGTAAAAACCGCAAATTTTTGAAGCGCGTGTATTTTTGAAAAGGTAAACTATAATATTTATCAGTACAGTGAACTCCGCAGGAAAATATGACCATGGGCAAACCTCTAAATGCGCTTTTATTATACCTATGTGTGTGCAAAAGTATTGTCCACCATGCTTTTTCATCACATCCATTTTTTTTATTTAGAAAACTATTTGGTTTATTATTTAGTAAAAACAGGACAAAAAGCCATATGGCTTTTAAAAGCCAAAAAATGTAGGGCGGAAATAGTTGGGAAAACGATTGCAAAATATTTTAAAGCTGTTGTGGTGGACTAAAGCCAAAACCATATGGCTGCAGAGTTTGGCTTGCAAAAGGTTTTTACAACCGTTTTTCAGCAAACTGTGCTACTTGGGTACTGGGTAGATATTGTGTTTTAGTTTTTAAAAAGGCCCCTTTCACCTACATTTATGTATAACATGGGTACACCTTCCTTTTGGGAATACGTGGAGCTTGAATCTTAATAAACCATTTAATTTAATGTAAGAAAATGGGAATGATTGATTTTTCATTAATAAATAATAAGTTATACCTATACCTAATCGGTATTGACTTCTTAATTTAGGCTGACAAAATGAATTCCCGAAAAACGAAAAGGCTGTCGGGTGCTGAATACAGGAAAAAAAAAATAAAAAAAGAAGAAGAAAAGAAGGCTTTATCAAATGCCCTCACAAAATGCTTTGAAACCATGGCCGCTTCTACCACTGGAGTTTCTACTTCTACAGCTGATAATGTTGATCCCTCAGGCTCTAGATCATCAGGTACAGGTCATTTGACAAACAGTTTTAAGTTTAATAATTTTTAATTAGTTAATTGTATACTATACCGGCAATATTTACGCAACAGCTATTTTGCCGGCGTCAAAAATTATACGGTTTTTAGTGCTTTCAGGAAATTAGTAAGAATATTTAGTTACAAATAACTATTTGGTAGAGAATTTCATTCATCTGTCAAAATGAAGATGTAAACAATAAAATGACAAGTGTTAATTGTTGAATTTGGCCAATCAGAACAAAATTAGGCGATAATTTAGCACTAGTGCAAATTATCGGTAATTTGCACTAGTGCAAATTATCGATGACAAAAATTATTAAATTTCTTATGAAAGCAGATATTTTTTGTGCTTTTTTTCTTTTTCAATTTCAACGCCATTTCGAACTAAATGCGATTTTAAAATTTGATTCATGAAATTCTCTAATAAAATACAACTTTTGCATTAAAAATGAATCGGTAATTTTAGTCAAATTTGCTCTTTTGCATCTTAAACTAAAAAAGGTACTCGTGCGCTGCGCGCACTCGTGCTCTTTTTCAACTTAAAATGCATTCGAGCAAATTTTCCAAAAATTACCGATAATTTTTAATGCACTCGTTGTATTACTACTGATAATTTTTTGAATTTGACAATTTCTTTAAATCATCGTAGGACTTTCTAGTTCACAGCCGCATATACAGTTTAATATACCCACTTCCAGTCTAAACGATGATTCTGATGATAGTGATGATCAACAAAGTTGTAGAACACCTGTTTCGAGCTTTAATGAACTTGAAGAGGTAGTGGAAAATTTATCTTCCAACGATTCTAAAATGGAAAACGTCTCTGGTACTGGTAGGCAGTTTTACATAATAATACACACATCTTTCAATCATGCATTTATTAACTTTACCAGATCTTTGCTCTTCTCTTTTTAGAGAATGAAGATCTTTCTATAATAAGTGATGACCCGGGATTATGGCCTTTTACGATTCTACAAAAAGATAAGGACTATCTTGCAAGAAAAGGCCCTATCCAGATCCTTGACGAAAATTTTGGTTTCCCTTGTGATGATTCCGGCAGGAAGTTTACTTTAGCGAACTATTACAGAAATCTAGCAAATGGTGAAAAAATTATTCGAGATTGGTTGGTATATTCAAAGTCACTAGATTCAGTATACTGTTTTCCATGTAAGCTTTTTGCAATTTCAATGGAAAAGGGAGCTTCTTCTTTAGTTGATAAAAATGGTTGTTCTGATTGGATTCATCTTTCGCGAGTATTGAGCAGGCACGAAATAAGCCACAAGCATATTGTTAATCACAATTTGTGGAAAAACTGGCAAAAATCGTTAATTTCCAATACAGTAATCGATGCCACAGCACAAAAACTCTTTCAGTCGGCCAAAGAATATTGGAAAAATATCCTAAAAAGGATAATTTCTATTATTTTGTTTCTCGCTGGTCAAAACTTAGCGTTTCGCGGTTCATCGAGTAGGCTTTATGTCCATAATAATGGCAATTTTTTAAAAACTGTTGAATTGCTAGCCAAGTATGACAAGACTTTGGAAGAGCACCTAAATAAGATAAAAGCTTCTGATTCCAAACTAAATATTCATTATTTAGGACATGTTATCCAAAACGAACTAATACAAATCATTGCAGATCAGATCAGATGCAAAATTGTGGCAGCCGTTAAAGCAGCTAAATATTTCGCGGTCATTTTAGATTGCACTCCCGATAAAAATAAAAAAGAACAGATGACCATTCTTTTACGATATTTAAATCTTGACAATATTGAAATTCAGGAAAGCTTTATCGAATTTTGCCCAGTTACAGAAACAACAGGGTTAAATTTGACGGAAGTTATTATCTCCAAACTTGAAGAATTGGGTTTAGATATTCAAGATTTAAGGGGACAAAGCTACGACAATGGGGCAAACATGAGAGGCAAAAATGTTGGGGTCCAAAAAAGAATTTTGGACATTAATAGCAGAGCCATGTTTGTTCCATGCGCAGCACATACCTTAAATCTTGTCATTAACGATGCTGTAAAAACGACCTTTGATGCAGTAAATTTTTTTTCATTAATACATAATATATATTTATTTTTCTCAGCATCAACTCAAAGGTGGGCTATTTTTAAAAGTAAAGTAGCCAATCTTACTTTAAAGCCTCTCAGCGAAACTCGCTGGGAAAGTCGCGTGGATTCAGTGCGGGCTTTAAGGTATCAGATTGGTGAAATATACGATGCGTTAATATCAGTTATTAATACGCAATCATTTGAAGCTGGCATTAAATGTGAGGCCAATGGAATTGCCCAGAAGATCAAAAGTTTTCATTTTCTGGTATGTTTAGTCTTTTGGTATGATATTTTAAATAAAATAAACCCGGTAAGTAAGTTGCTACAAAATGAAAAGCTAAATATAGTCGAAGCCACTAAAGCTCTCGATGCCTTGCGTGATCATTTTGAAAAAATGAGAAATGACAATTGTTTTCAACAGCTTTTGGTGGATGCCGGTGAATTGGCCACAGAACTTGAAATCGAGGCCGTTTTCACCAACGATGTCAGGGCTAGACCGCGGAAAAAAAGTAGACAATTTGTTTATGAAGGAGCAGATGAGCCAATTGAGGACCTAAAACAAAAATGCAAAGTAGATGTCTTCTTCGCGGTTCTTGATACGATTTACGGGGCTATACAAGAAAGATTTGAACAGTTAAAAAAACACTCCGATTTCTTTTCATTTTTATATGATCTGCCGCTTCTTACAAAACTTAACCAACAAGACATAACGAAAAATTGCATGGATTTACACAACTATTTAAGTGACACAGATAAGCACGATATAAATGGACTTGAACTAAGAGACGAAATTTCATCAATGATTGTAATAATGTCCGGTCAGACAGAAAACTTTGAAACGCCACAAAAAACACTAAATTATTTAAACACTCATCATCTTGAAGGTTGTTTTCCAAATTTATACATATCACTCAGAATCCTCTTGACGTTACCAGTGTCAGTAGCAACTGGTGAACGCAGTTTTTCAAAATTAAAAATAATAGAAAATTACTTGCGATCTAGTATGTCACAAGAACGTTTAAATGGGCTGGCACTCATTTCAATCGAACATGAAATTGCTAACAATCTTGACATGGAAAATATCATAGACAAATTTGCCGAAAAAAAGGCAAGAAAATTTTGGTGAATTACCTACCTTTTTCACGTAATTTAAATTTACGAAATATTTTACATGTGTTTGTTTTGTTTTACTAGTTGTACATAATATTTGTATCACGTTTAATAATAATACATGCATATATTATTATAATTTTTGCTTTTTTTACAGTATATACAATCTCGCAGGGCAAAATAAATATTTTTGTTTTTCAAAAATTTATTTTAATCAGAAACTACTTAAATATTTATTTGTCGGAATATTTTGCGGGGAGAGGGGGCGGCCATTCCTTAACTCGCACCCGGCGGCCAAAAGGCTGGCGACGGGCCTGGTACTTCTTCACATTAAGTCATATTGTTGATGATGTAAATTATTTGGTCCATTAGATAACTTCTCAGCTTTTCCATTTAAATTTTAAAAAACTCGAAGATTTTAATTTATCATAATATTGCTTTCAACAGAATAATGGCCCTACATTAAATCAAGCCATGTTTTGTGAACAGTTTAAAAATTGTATTTTAAAAAATACCCAATTTTCCGCCTGTTCTTACGCTTCTGCTGAAATGGCATTATTCTTCCTGGTTTTAAAAGCAACCATTTTACCATATTTTTTTAAGTCACTGTCGAATAAATAATATTCAGCCCCAATAAGACACAATCCGATTATAAACATAATAAAATAGAGAAAATAATATATTTTTTTATACGACTGTCTTGTAAAAGGGGGTTTTGCGCACGGAGAACACGATCTGAAAATGGCATTTTGCGCACGCTGTGTGCAAAACGTTTTGCACACGCTTATGTCATTTTTGCGCACGCCTATGTCTTTTCTGCATACGGGTCTCCCGTCATTGTGATTTTTGTTGTTGTCACCCATCAATATAAGTTGGCTTAGTTCCGTAGCAACCGTCACTGCTCGTATGTTTTGTTGATTAGATACGTCAAAAAATTGTTGAATTTTTAAAGTTTTGTTCACCGATTACTAACTGTAAAAATGTCGGAATCTGAGGAAATTCTACAGAAAGCAAGCGAAATATGTTCAGGACTGCTGCCCACAAAATCCAAAAACAGGTATGAATCTGAATTTAGCCGATTCATGGAATGGAGAGTAGCCAAAAATGTCCAAACTTTCTCAGAAAACGTACTAATGGTATATTCTGAAGAACTGTCTGGGAAATATAAATATTCAACGTTGTGGACGATATTTTCGATGCTCAAGTCAACGTTAAGTGCCAATCACAACATAGATCTTGCTAGTTATAAGAAGTTGCAAGCGCTAATCAAACGAAAATCCAAAAACTACGTCCCAAACCCGAAGTCCCAAATTCTTACAGAAGAAGATTTTTCCCGGTTTTTGACGAAAGCATCAGACGACAAGTATTTACTTATCAAGGCGGTGGTTGCAGTTGGCCTGTCTGGGGCATGTCGGAGAGAGGAATTATGTATCTCAAAGTAGAAGACACGAAAGATTTCGGCAGTGCAATGCTACTAAACTCGAGAATACAAAAACAAAGGTACCAAGATCTTTCACAGTAACAGGAAACCTTTACACTATCTTGAAGAAGTATTGTGCTCTTCGTCCTCCCTATTTCAAGACAGGCAGGCTTATTTTAAACTATCAGAACGGAAAATGTTCAAGACAAAACGTTGGCATTAACAAAATTGGAAACATGGCTAGAGAAATCGCCAAGTTTTTGTTGCTACAGAATCCAGAAAGTTTCACGGGACATTGTTTTCGGCGTTCATCGGCCACAATTTTAGTCAATTCCGGCTCAGATCTACTTGCCCTTAAACGTCATGGCGGATGGAAGTCCAGTACAGTTACCAAAGGCTATATTGATGAATCTCTGAGAAATAAAATGGAAGTTTCAAAAAAAATAGAGTCTTCAGTGTCTTCTGCTCAGTTTTCTGTCGTCACAGAGCCAGAACAAGCCTCGTCCATTGGAACAGAACAAGAAAACCTCGACTACACGCTGAAAAAATCCACTGCAAACACGACACCAAAAATGGTGTCTATCACTGAAAACATGGTGAAAAATAAAACTGCTTTTCCCGGCGTAACCTTGAAGGAATGTTCTAATGTTACCATAAATATAAAGTATTAATTAGTTTCATTTTTTAATGCGTTATAGAATATTATACATTTATCAATAAAAGCAAGTTAAATTAAAATTTGATTTTTCTTTCTTTATTAGCAGTCGTTGAAAACCTCTTTGCACACTCCCTCGACTTGTAGACCTCGCCTTCGGCTCGGTCTACCAAACTCTCGATCGTGTGCAAAGAGTCGTTTTCAAACCTTGTTGTTTAAATAACTATTTTAGGCCGTTAAAAGTAGTATATGGCAAAGGAGGTATTTTTGATGTCAGGATGAAACAAGTGCAGTAGCATTAAAAAAATTCCAGTCTGTCAAAATTGAACAATTATTTTGTTTTTTTTTAGTTGATATTTAAAGTAAAATTTCTAAAAACTAGCTTATTAAAAAATTCATGTAACACTAAAAGTAAATTTCTTGTTGTCAAATTTATGGTCAAACAGTCTGTACAAAGTGTGTTTTTATTTTTAAGTATATCCATATGCCTAGGAATCATCCAGTTGTACTTATTACTTTGATATTGGGAAAATGTGTCAGTTTATTTTGTGTGCAGCTTTACTAGTCTATGATTCTTTGCACTGTAGTCTGTCTTTTCCCTTTTTTATTTTGTTATTTTTAATATTATTTGTGTTTTGTTGTTTTTTTTTTATTTAGTTTCATGACTATTTTTTATTTTTGAGTATGTTTCTGCTGTTTTTTTGTGAAGCAATTTGATTTATTATTATTTTTTAGTTTTTAGAATGGGTTTTTGCATTATAAAAGAATTATATTTTTTTAACTTAACCTAAATTATTAAAACATTTTATTCTAATTTTTTCCCCCTTAACACAGATCAAAAGATTTGAATGTTTACGTAAGAGTTCAATGTTGTATGATTTTTATTCATTAAATTGTTACCTTTGTTTTCTGGGATAAAACTAAAAAATAATAAAAGGAAGCATGGTATCTTTACTTTTTTCTTTTTTTTTTCAAGTAGTTTCCAAATATACATTGAGAAAGGTGCAAGAACCCAATAGTACTTGGTACTTTATTGTACCATTTTAGCTTAAATATATTATTGACATTAAGATTTGCCACTTTTTATGTTTATATTTTGACTTAAATTGTATTATCATTTTTGTAAATTCGCAAATGTTAAATAAAGAATTTAATAATAACAATAATAATAATAATAAAACCATACAAAAAAAACTGACGAGGCGGGCGTCAAAAAAATGACGCTAACAAAAGTTTTGACAAAAACCGCCCTCTTGATTTAAAAAAACGCCAGTTTAAACGTCGAAAAAAAAGTCCGGCAACGCTGCAATGCTACAGTTTTAATCAGGGCAAGGCCAACACAAAAATAGAGGCCACGACCCTGAAAAAAATCAGCTGTTCTCCCGGGGCTGAATTTTACATTGGGTCTTATGGGAGGTCAGACGTTTTTTTATGATATTTTTAAAATGGCACTACAGATTTCCGCAAAATTTCAGTGAAATATTCTCAGACACCATCCCGATATTCCACCAAAGGTTTGTAAGGAAGCAACATGATTAAAAGGTTAAAATCTTCAAGATTTAGCATTCCTTATTTTGAATTCAAATTACCCGCTATGTACCACATGCCAACTGTTATATTTGATATGTATTTGACATTGTCATCTGTGATTGTCAAATTCGCTTCTGCTTTAAACCTAATTTTTGTGTGAGCTAATGAACGGCTATGAAAAATTAAGGATTACTAAACATTAAAAAAAAATTGTTCTGCCAGGATAAAGTAAAAACAATCTCAAAAACGGCGTTATTTAAAAAAAAAATTAAATATTCATGAACCGTCATTCCAACTACAATATTTTAAAGACAATCAGCTGTGTCGTAACGTGACCAGCAAAAAAAAATCAGCCCCGGATGTGACGTCAACAAAGTGGAGGATCGTGGCCCGTCCGTTTTGATAGCCCTGATCACGGGCCACGATCCTCCACTTTGTTGACGTCACATCCGGGGCTGATTTTTTTTTGCTGGTCACGTTACGACACAGCTGATTGTCTTTAAAATATTGAAGTTGGAATGACGGTTCATGGATATTTGATTCTTTTTAAATAAAGCCGTTTTTGAGATTGTTTTTACTTTATTCTGGCAGAACAATTTTTTTTAAATGTATAGTAAGCCCTAATTTTTCATAGCCGCTTCATAAGCTCACACAAAACTTAAGTTTAAAGCAGAAGCGAATGTGACAATCACATATAACAAAGTCAAATACATGTCAAATATAACAGTTGGCATGTGGTACATGGCGGGTAATTTGAATTCAAAATAAGGAATGCTAAATCTTGAAGATTTTAACCTTTTAATCATGTTGCTTCCTTACAAACCTTTGGTGGAATATCGGGATGGTGTCTGAGAATATTTCACTGAAATTTTGCGGAAATCTGTAGTGCCATGTTGAAAATATCATAAAAAAACGTCTGACCTTCCATAAGACCCAATGTAAAATTCAGCCCTGGGAGAACAGCTGATTTTTTCAGGGTCGTGGCCTCTATTTTTATGTTGGCCTTGTTTTAATATAAAATGCGTTCAAGAATTGAGTCATATGATTGATTATGCTTCATGTATTTATACAATTGATTATTCTTCGAATTTTGCAATGAATCGAGCAATAAGTTAGCAGCTATTTTACACCCGAATGGTTTATAAAATTTTTTGCAAACTATGGCAGATTACTACTTTCTACCGTGCAAAGCCAAAAGAGTGTACTCGCAAAAAATACAAAAATTACTTGGTATTTTTATTTTATTTTTTCAATTCTCCTTTTTTCTCTGCATAAATATTTATATATTTATCAGCACACAAAAATATCCTAAAATATTAATTATCTAAACTTTTAATTTTTGCGAGTACCTTCTTTTGCCTTTGGATGATGGTAGCTTTGTGATATGTCAATTTCTTTGTGTTTATAGATCATTAAAAAAATTATTTTTGCAAAAATACCGAACCACCTAAATCTATCATAATCAATAAATGGTACACACACTAACATAAAAAATTTGCACGCTTCTTTTAATACTGTTTTTATGATAAACGAATTGTTTACATAAAAAACCTTCCACCAAAATAAAGTACCAGGTAATTTTTATGCTACTTTCACAAGTAACTATAAAAAAAATGTGCAAAAATTTCGTTAACATAATGAGAATTCGTAGATGCTTTTTCTAAATCGTTAACTAAGCTAGACCACGTTTTCAGAAGCTTGATACGAGCCCCATCAAGCACTTGAACCTAAAGTGTATTTTTAAAGTAAAAACCAGTTAATAAATTTCACCCCGAGCACACCAAGCGACAAAACGAACTCACTTAAAATCAAGAGATAATGCCGTTTCAGGCTTTGTTCTGAGGTTTCGCGTATCTTACCTTTAACAGAATATCTACATACTATTTGCAAAATTCCTCTCGTAAGGCACTGTAAAGTTTTTTCGCTTTTCTCGACCCAAATCCTGGCATTTCTGACAGCTGATATTCTGAAGCTTTGTAAATGCCTTCTAAGGTCTTAAAACGCTCAATCAGATTCATGGCATCAGTTTTGTTCACAGGTTTTATTGAAGTTAATGCGCTGATTATCTAAAAGGCAAAATTGCTCTTAAGGCGACAAATTCGATTCAGCTAATTTTTTACGCAAATGACAACATGGCAAAATATTTAAATAGCAGTCAATAGGTGGCACTACATATTAGAGTCCTAGGGACACCTATTCGGTTTCTAAATTGTGGGCCTTACTAAAATTTTCGGGATGACAAAGAAACACGACATTTTGAGTTTGACACTGACGTTAATTTTTGCCCAAAAACACAAGTGGGCGGTTAGTTTTCCAATAGCAACAGAAAAAATAAAAGAATAGAGTAAACAACAAAGCCTATTTTTTTTTGTCAAAAACCAGGGGATGACATTTCATCTTATAAATAAAAATAGAAAAAAAGTGTTTATTTACTGTGATAGAAAATACTGATAATCCCGAAGAAGACTTAGCCACAATAGGATGGAACACATATGAGCCTGCCTCCAAATACATCTAGAGCAAAATATATTTAAAGCCCTTCCGATATCATTCATCCAGAAGATGAAAACGAAAATCTCCTGATCCACAGATGCTGCACAGGATAAGAAGTAAAGTTTTCGGCAATCATTGTAAATTAAATCAGGGCTATCAAAATGGACAGGCCACGATCCTCCACTTTGTTGACGTCACATCCGGGGCTGATTTTTTTTTGATGGTCACGTTACGTTACACAGCTGATTGTCTTTAAAATATTGAAGTTGAAATGACGGTTCATGGATATTTGATTTTTTTTAAATAAAGTCGTTTTTGAGATTGTTTTTACTTTATTCTGGCAGAACAATTTTTTTTAAATGTATAGTAAGCCCTAATTTTTCATAGCCGCTTCAATAGCTCACACAAAAATTAAGTTTAAAGCAGAAGCGAATGTGACAATCACATATGACAAAGTCAAATACATGTCAAATATAACAGTTGGCATGTGGTACATGGCGGGTAATTTGAATTCAAAATAAGGAATGCTAAATCTTGAAGATTTTAACCTTTTAATCATGTTGCTTCCTTACAAACCTTTGGTGGAATATCGGGACGGTGTCTGAGAATATTTCAGTGAAATTTTGCGGAAATCTGTAGTGCCATTTTGAAAATATCATAAAAAAACTTCTGACCTCCCATAAGACCCAATGTAAAATTCAGCCCCGGGAGAACAGCTGATTTTTTCAGGGTCGTGGCCTTTGGCCTTGATTAAATATAATAAATGAGTTGTTTTTATTGTAGTACTTTACTTTTGTTTCCACAACCTCGTAGAAAAAATATTGTACCTACATACTTAATGAATGTGTTTAGTGCGTCTTCCGCACTGGTTAGGTAAATTACTATTTCCTGCGACCTCATCTGAAAATGTTGGATTTTACACGATTTGCATCCTCAGAAAGCTTTAATTTTCATCCGTGTGCAGAAATTTTTTCGCACATGTGTGACAAGTACTTTCAGTACTTCGGCACATGTATGGAAAGTGTTTAACTGTCACAATACTTTTTCGCACATAAGTTACAAACTACTTTCCCACACATGTGCGGAAAAGCAGTTTCATTTGATTTACGCAAAATTAAACACCAATTTTTACAAAAATTAGTATAGTTCAACAGTGTCTGTGGGAAAAATAGCTCCATAACTCGACAGAAAGTAACTTTCTCACGCTCGTGTGAAATTTGTCACTTTCTTCTCTTGCTATGTAATAAATAAATAAGTGATTTTGTTTGTTACGCTATGGCCAGCCCTTAAAAAACGTTTTGTAAATAGAAAAAATTGTATTTAACAACATTTTATTTATTCAAAATATCTGAAAATACTGTGAAAATCCGGGTCACGTGATCTTAGTTTCTTTAGTCCTGCAGCAAATATAAAATTGAGCACGCCTTTGTAAATCCTAATAGATCTCTTCTGTAAAAAACTAGTTGAAACATTATTTCTGTTCATGTGCAAGATTTTTTTAAAATCTTCAAACGTATCTTGTTAGATTTTTGATTTTCTTTTGTACATTTCCAAAAAATACAAAAATCGAAACAATTTCACTACAGTTTTCTATAACACAACTAGGCTACTGAAATGCCAAACATTGTTTTGAAATATTTGTTGTGTTTTAGCCATAACTTTTTTTTTATTTTTTGAATAAAATGATTTTGCAAACAACTGCTAAGATAGGTTTGTTAAAAATGCTTTAAAAGACTACCCCTCAAAATTTCGACGCGTTCTGCTTTCTCGTTTTCTATTTCTATTAGAACAAAGATTTGGCCAAAAAATGCGATATCAGTGTTGTCAAATGGTAAGTTTTCGGTCGAAGTTTGTCTCCTTAAGTCTAAATACTAACTTCCAGATTATTTATTGCTTAAAATGTTGCATAATATTACACCGCTCTACAAAATAAGAAAAAGTTCTTGTTGCAAAAAAAATTAAATTGAATTTTTATTCAGTGCTACGTACTGATTCCGTAACTACCATTGGTTTGTTCAAGTTGGCTCACTTTTGTGTAAAAAAAAATAAAAAACGATTTTTCTTTTTCACCGTGTTTTTCGTAAAAAAATAACTTAATAAACTATAGGCAGCAAATTATCAAAATTTGGCAGAATAATAAAGTATTACCTGGAGAATTTTTGTGCAGAAAAATGGTATATTTACATAAGCGCGCTTGATTAGAATACGTTTCAAAACCGAAAAAAAGCGATTTTTCAGAAACAAATAAATTTAATAAAAACCGCTTGGTAGCGTGGCTTCTCAGTCATACCATTAAATTCCTTGGAGAAGTAGCCAAAAAATATGTTAAAAACATTTTATCGTAAAATCATCAGGTTGAAAGATATCTAGGTTTGAAGTAGAATGTTACAAAAAAATCCAGAGAAAACAATTGTTTCCTATTGTCATAAAAAATTCTCTGCCAATATATGGGCCCTTAAACTCACACTAGGTACTATAGTTATAGTGGACGTGTGAGCTAATATAACTAAAAACTGAAATATATTTTATTCAACTTCAGACTAAATTACCTTTTGTTTGATACCACACAAGCCATGTTTTGACTTAAACTCAAATTTTTGAAATCTACCCCCACCCTTAAAAAAAACAAAAACTATAATGTATTTTGTTAAACTCCGGACTCAATTACCTTTCGTTTGATATCACACACGCCATATTTTCACATAAACTGTAATTTTTGAAATCTACCCCCAGCCTTTTATTTGGTTTGTGTTCGGTGGATTTTGTTCATTTTTAAATGGGACCATCTCGACCCAAGACCCAGCCTAGGTACCAAATTTAATTAAAATCGGCCAAGCGGTTTTTGAGTTATGCGCGTTGGTCCTTACAGACAGAGAGACAGACATACAGACAGACAGACAGACAGACATACAGACAGACAGACAGACAGACAGACAGACAGACAGACAGTCGGCGCAACAAAAAAGTGTCAAAATCATCTGAAACGCAAAGATATATAAAAAATTTTGAAATCGGAACAACTTTTTTTTTCTCGAAAAAATTAGGATCACCATAGCTCACACTACTATAGTATAGTATATGTGTGAGCTAAAAAATAAGATAAGCTATGGTTTTTGCTCGTTTTTTATAATTTTGCAATTACAAGACGCGATTGTGTGTAGTTCTTAATCGTACCTACAGTTGACGTGTCATTGAATCTTGACTTTTCTGTTGAATACTAAGGAGATTTTCAATTTTTTTGGACTTTCGTGGAGGTTTTGAATTTTTATTTTTTAAGTTGGTGTTCTTTGGTTTTTCATTTTTTAAGATGGTGTTTTGTGGATTGTCATTTTGAAGTGACTTTTTGGATATTCTTTTTGAAGTTTTTAAACATGAATTTGGGAAGATCTTGTTTGTTTTAAATTAACAAAAATGCCATTTAAAAAGAATTGTATTAATTTCAGAGACAATCCATTTTTATTTTTGATCAACTTTAAACCAAATTTACTTCCATAATTGTGAACGTCTGAAAAAAGTGTATAGGACGTTTTTTGTAGTAAATTTGTTACCTGATACAACTGTCAACCCAAATTTTCTTTTTAGCTATTTGTTTTGTTGTATTGGCTTGTTTTCAAATATATCAAATTTTAGCAGTTTTTTGGCCATATATTCGTAACACGGCTGATCCCTCAATTTTATCCCAATTTCGAGTTGTATACCTTTAGATGCTTTCAAGATATAATTTTTTTATATGAATTTTACAAAAAAAAACAGTTTTTTTTTCCTACAAAAGTGAGCCTTAGATAAACCAAAGTTGGTTATGGAATCAGGGTATCTTGGAGAATAACAATCCACAAAAAATATTCTTGCAACATTTTACCTGTTGAGCGGTGTTATTAATACAAACATTTTTCGTGGCTAAGCGGGCATAGAAAGATTTTGTTTCTTTTGTATTTTTCCGTGGGCAGCTCGAAAGCTGTACAGGGTGTCCCAAAATGGGCACTTTTAGGGGGTTTAAGGTACTTCTAGGGGAGACTGAGAAAAACTGACCACGCATTGCGAGGCTCAAATTTCAAGAGAAGACTTATAGTGAAAACCGCATTTTGAAATATCGTCTCGTCTTTGAGCTACGGGGGCTTTTTGAAAAGTCTGCATTTTGGAAGGGGGTCGATAACTTCGTTATTAATGGAAATTTTGATTTAGAGTAAATTGCAATTTTATAGACTTTGTCACGAGGAATTCACCCGCTAAATTAAATTTTAACTGTCACTTTTAGTTTTTGAGATATGACATAAAGTTGCATTTTTTCTTATGGAATGGCCTATCAGGCCTATATTTTAATTAATTTTTGAATTCGTCATTGAATTCTTTTCAAAATGATGTATCATATGTCATAGTTTGATTGAGCAGTTTAGGAGATATTCAGCTTTTTCACTTATTTCTAGTGCGCTATGATTTCCTGCTGAGGAAAGTCAAGTCACTCCAGTATTTTTATTATTTTACACAGTCAAAAATATAGTAAGCCTGGTTTGGAAAAATTATAATTCAGCTGACGGCCCTCAAAGCCTAGTTATAAAAAGTAACAAAAATGATACATATTTCAAAATAAAATTAAAACGCTTTTGTGCAAAATAATTTCATATAAAAGCGTAATGTCAAATTGTTTAAACAATTGAAAACTATGACAAAACGCCAAGGCGCAAGGCCAGCTTAATTTGCATAGTATAAGACAACAAAACTACAGGACCATTGAAGTAAGATTTGACCGCAAGCCTTTCACGTCAATGGCGCATGACGTCATTCAACGCACACTAGACAAAAATAAAAAACTTTAATTATCTCCGAAACCGCACAATCAAACTGTGACATATGATACATCATTTTGAAAAGAATTTAATGACGAATTCGAAAATTAATTAAAATATAGGCCATTCCATAAGAAAAAATGCACCTTTATGTCATATCTCAAAAACTCAAAGTGACAGTTAAAATTTAATTTAACGGGTGAATTCCCCGTTACAAAGTCTATAAAACTGCAATTTACTCTAAATCAAAATTTCCATTAATAACGAAGTTATAGACCCCCTTCCAAAATGCAGACTTCAAAAAACCCCCGTAGCTCAAAGACGAGACGATATTTCAAAATGCTGTTTTTACTATAAGACTTCTCTTGAAATTTGAGCCTCGCAATGCGTGGTCAGTTTTTCTCTGTCTCCCTTAGAAGTACCTTAAACACCCTAAAAGTGCCCAATTTGGGACACCCTGTACACCCACGGGGGTCCAAGATCTAATGGACACCTATGAAGTGTTGGCAGATTACTGTTTTGTTCTTAAGGGACTCTTCAGAACACTGCATGGTCAATGTGACACTTTTGTAAAGCTACAAAGACGATATATGAATCTCATCTTACGATGTTAGTAAGAAAAATAAGGCCTGCGAAACCGTTTGCTTTCACATAAGTGGCGACATCTACAAATACAAAAGAAACTACCATAGTAAAAATACTTACTTATCAATATCGTAGGATGAGATCCGCAACCAATGAATCTAGGAAGCTAGAATTGCACTCAGATTGTAGAGAATTTGGGGGGTTTAAAAAAGTAAAAAATAAAAATACCCAAAAAAAAATTTCTTAAGGGAGTTTTTTTGAAAAAATTAAAAAAATTGCACTACTACTACTCCTGGGGAGTAGCACAGGGATTTCAGGGCTGCAAACTTTTTTGTTACTACCCACAAGGATACAAACATATCAAAAATCGTAGATACATGTGTATTTGCAATGGTCAATGCTTTTATTGACTATAGGTGGGTCTACTCTCTGGTTTCTCTTTTTTTTTGTGCTGCAGTGTTATCAAGGAGGTTCCTACAAGAATTAGTATAAAATAAACATTTAATTATTCGTTTAAATTCTGTAGTGGAATGCATATGCTGTTATTCTCCAAAGAAGGAACTACCGCTAACTACAAATACTTTCAAAATTTAAACAAAATGCCTAAAAAGTGTTTTCTCCTACCTTTAAATAAGGCGAAGCCTCGCTTTTGCCCATAATATTATCGGGCGGCTTGTTTTCGTAAATTTTGTAAGTTTCAATTATTTTTCCTGCTTCTTCAGCACTCCATGCTAGCATTAGGGTTAAGTCTGCTAAAATACATATTCTGGTAAGGTTTTTTAATACATGGTGAGGATCATGGATGTCTACCTAAAATAAATAGAACCCGATATTTCTAACTAATAATGCAATCGTAAGCAAACACGGATAGATCCAGAAGAAGTGGGAAGCGCAGGTGCCCTCCAAAATTAAAAAAAAATACGGCTGTTTTCGTTTTTGCATTACTGCAGCAAGTAAGTCAATAAATATGAAAATGTGACCAAAACACAAAAACATTAGGTTGGACGCCTTCCCCAATCCCTCTAAATTCCTGCTCGTAATAATACAAGATAGCTGAAAAAACCCGATTACATAATATTCACAAAACAGACATGTAGAGATATTATCAACTAAATTGCATCTTAGGTACAACTAAATTAAATCTCAGAGCAAAACATACTTAGTAATATAAAATTGAATTTATTATGAGGGTTGCCGCGAGACCCTTAGTATCTGTAATGAGGGGAGGTGTGATAGTTTCATTTAAATTACAATTTGTCACTGATAATTGATTTATTTATTATTTTTACAGATTGACTTGATTTGATTTCGATTTGGCACTTTCCTTGTGGACAATTTTGCTAGCGCTATAGGGAGAACCTCAAGGTTGTCTGGCTCAAAAACGCTTGTGGCTCTCCTTGAGTCTTGAGTCTCTTGAGCTCTTCCTTCTTGCAACCCTTTGTTTTCATGCAAATGACTGAATTTTTCTACACTTTTCTTGTGGCTCAGTTTCTTGCTTTCTAATTATTGTAGTTGTTTTTTTTTCCATTCGCTCTGTCCATTCATTCATTCATACTTTTGGACAATGGACAATTGAAAATTTTAAAAAGAGTAACATTGTATACTTTATTTATACATATTTTTTAAAATCTTTGCATATTAATTTGTATTAACTATGTCCTGACAATATTTGAAACTAAAAAGTTATATATATGCCATAATATAGCTAAAGGTCTGTATCTTTTCCTGTGTAACATTTAAAACAAAAACAAAAAAATAATAAAGAAAAAGAGAAAAACTATTTAGGCTATTGATTTAGTGTTTAATTTGATTTTTATACCCAAATATGGCCACTGTCCTTTTAAAAGAACAGTCAAGCTTTCCAGAAATAAAACGGAAATTGTTACACAGGTGTTATTATAGTGTGGCCTATTAAAAAAAGGTTAATCGGAGAGATCCGCTGCCGACTTAAGGTCTTTGGCATGCCAACTCCCTGGCAGTACTTTACCCGATGGTTCCTGAAGCTCAAATATCCATGGAGAAATTTTATTCCTAATCACATAAGGACCAACGAATTTCGGTGCTAACTTCTTCGAGAAAAACTTCGCAGCATCTGACAAAACATAATTTTTCTTCCAAACACGCTGACCCACAGCAAAGTTGGGTACCCTTGTACGCAAATTATACTGAACTACGTTTTTCTCTCCAGCCACCTCTAACCTTCTCTTAACATCAGCATAGAGCTTCCGGAAACCTTCGTTCTTACTTTCAGCTGCAGTTTGTACCCCATTCTCTTCAGATAACAAAACTGGGTTGGAGTAATCTTTTCCTGACAAACACATATTCCTACCAAAATTAACAAAGAAAGGAGACATCCTGGTTGTCTCATGGGTTGCAGTACGAATCGCGCAGGCAAGTTTATGTATTTGTTCGTCCCACTTCCTGTGGTTGTCTTTCACATAACAACATAACATGGTTTTTAACGTGCGATTCGTCCTTTCTGTTGGATTTGCTCTGGGGTGATAATACGGATTATACTGAATTTTAACCTGATAACTCTCAGCAAAACGCTTAAACTCATTACTTTTGTACTGAGGGCCATTATCACAAAGTATCAAACGGGGCACTCCGAAGACCATAAATACTTGCTCCTCAAGATGCTTAACAACAGCTTGAGTAGGGGCTGCTCGCATTGGAAAAACTAAGGAAAACTTACTCAAATAGTCTGTAACGACGAGAATCCAGCAATTACCCTTTGTCGAACGAGGTAAAGGTCCACATAAATCAGTCGAAATAAACTCCCAAGGACGAGTTGGTTTTGGGTGAGATATCATCTGATCAGATACACCTTGTGTATCACCTTTATGAGCTGCACAGACAAAGCATTTCTTTACAAAAGTTGCCACGTCCTGGCGCATTTTCGGCCAGTAATATTTTTCTGCCAGTCTGTGGAAGGTTTTATACACACCCATATGTCCGGCGGTAGGAGGATCGTGAGCTTCTCCAATAATTCTACGCCTATGATCTTTGGGTACTACCTCTTTCCAATATTCGTTAGATGGTGAAAGTTGAGGGTATTCTTGTTTGACATATTTATACAACTTATTATCAGTGTGTGTCATCTCCAATTCATAAATTTTAATGGTGATTCTACGACCCTCTTTACCATCTTTTGGTACCATCGATCTTTAATTGCTGTTGAAACATCTCTGGGCTGCGAAATTGTATCAATCATAGGTACTGCACGAGACAACATGTCCGGGACAACTAAATCTTTCCCTTTCCGATGGATTACTTCAAAATCATATTGCTGCAGTTTTACAGACCAACGAGCAAGTCTCCCACTGGGCTCTTTCAAGCTATGAAGCCATTTTAAGCTAAAATGATCTGTAATGACCTTAAATGAGATCCCCTCAATATATGGCCGGAGCTTCTCTATCGCCCAAACCAATGCCAAACATTCTCGCTCGGTGGTCGTGTAAACACGTTCTTGCCTAGTCAAAGATCGACTCAAATAGCATATGACTTTGTCTCCCTCAGGATAAGGCTGCGTTAAACATGCTCCTATTCCATATCCTGATGCGTCTGTTGATGTTAATGACAAATTCTTTGGTATAATCTGGACATGTAAGAATCGGTGCAGTCACTAAAAGTTCCTTAATCTTAATAAATGCTTTTTCGCAGTCTGGAGTCCAATCGAACTTTTGATTTTTCTTAGTTAGAGCTGTAATTGGAGCTATTATCGCTGAAAAATTCTCTATGAAACGTCTATACCAGGATATTGTACCTACAACTCTACGAACTTCTCTGACAGTTCTTGGCCTCTGGAGCTCTAACATGGCTCTAATTTTATTAGGGTCAACTCGGATGCCTCGACGGTCCACTACGAATCCTAAATACGTCATTTCTGGCCTACACAGTTGGCATTTTTCCCAACTTACCGTTATCTTTGCATTCTGCAATCTTCGTAGGACTTCCTCAAGAATTCTAAGATGTTCAGAAAAGCTCTGTGTGACAATTACGAGGTCATCGAGATATACGTACACGTAGGGGTCTAAATCGTTTCCTATGATGCTATCTATGAGTCTCTGCCAAGTTGCAGGTGCATTATGAAGACCAAATGGTAACCGCTTAAATTGGAAGAGACCTCGTCGACAGATGAATGCTGTTAGTGGCTTCGATGATTCTTCCATTGGTACTTGCCAATAAGCACTCTTAATATCTAAAGTTGACAAGTACTTAGCATCTTTCAATTTGTCAAGAGTCTCGGATACGAGTGGTAAAGGATAACTATCACGCGCCGTCACTGAGTTCAATTTGCGGTAGTCTACACAGAAACGATATTTCTTTGTGTTTTTCTTTTGTACCATTACCACTGGTGAAGCCCATGAACTACTACTACGTTCTATCACATCCATTTTCAGCATTTCGTCGATTTCGTCATCAATAAGTTTTTGAATGACCGGTGAGACCTTATATGAACGTTGTCTTATCGGTGCTGCATCTGTTGTGATCTTATGCTCTACCCTGTCTGTACATCCTAGTGAGTCACCCATAATAGTCTTATATTTATCGACCAATTCCTCTAGTCGTTCTGATTCATAAGGCGAAAGAGTAGTTTGTTGGTCTGGTGTTTCTAAAGAACAAATCACATCTTTATTATCGGCAAAGTGCCACTCATTAGTACTTAAGTTCGGTACTATCCCCATCGAAATCCAAAAATCTAATCCTAAAATCAAAGTGTGCGGCAACTCAGGAACGACGACGACCTCTATTAACCTAAATTTGTCCTGAACTCGCATAGGAAGCTGCACTGTTCCAATACTACTCGTGCTTTGACCATTTGCCACAATACAACTCGTCTTCTTCGTCGTATCAAGTGAAAAACCAAACCTCTCGATGATTGACCAACCATGATTCCCTAAAAAGGTACGTGAAGCCCCGGAATCCAACAAACCTAATAACTTATTTCCGAGCACATCCACTTCTAAATAAGGCCTCTCATCTTTACGAGCATGACTTATCACATAATCTAAAACGTACGTTAGCCTATCGGTCGATGCTTGTTCAGGCTGACTCGAAGGTCGACCACCTACGAGCGCCTGGGTCCGTTTCCCTGATGATTACAATTTCGACATTCTCTTACTGTTACCCCTACCCGACCACACGAATAGCACTGTTTGCCTCTAGGTAATGCGCACCCGATTGCCATGTGCCCTGTTTGGTTGCATCTATAACATACCACGTCCCTATTCGCCCTACCAGATCCAACACCCTGTGGTTGTACATCCCTGTCATTTACACTAGACTGACCACTAGCTGGTTGCTGTCTATCTCTATCAGCCCTGGCAGCAAAATTGCTTGCTGGCTGCTGCCTATTTCTGTCGAATCTATTAGCAGGATGATTTAAATTCTGTTGGTTCGATGTCCCAGCACCTGATATTTCAATTGCATCAACCCCTGTTGAAAAATCGTCACTGTCGCTCCCTACGTCAACGTAGGCCAAGTCAGGTTCAATAGATTGGTTTTTCCTAGGTGTAAAATTTTCCTCCTCTAAACCATATCTCTGGTCTATTCTACGACACAGATCCTTTAAATGTGATAGGCTATTGACCTCAGTAGCAATTAACCCATTTTTATAGATGTCCGCGATATTTCTGAAGACGATAGCTAATTTCGCCTCTTCGGAAACAGGACAGCCAAGTCTTTGGAAATATGTGTTCATGACAGCAATATAGGTCCCTATAGACTCTCCAGGGCCTTGTTTACGTTTTTGAATCTCCTTCAATAGCTTCTCGCCATATGAAGAAGGAAGATATTCTGCCATGAACCTCTGTTCCAGCTGTTCCCACGTATGGACTTCTCTTCGAACATCTTTGTAAAAAGTATAAGCTGACTTTTCAAAAAGATCAATGCCCGAATTCAGTAAAACCTTTTTGCTGACTCCTCTCGCCTGACTTAACTCGTCCACTCTCTCAAAAAATGCGGTGACGGAGATTGTACCCCTCTCACCTGTAAACTTTAAGTTCCACTTATGCGGTGGTACAGGTGCAACATGATATGAGGTACCAGGATCACTTGACATTGGTACTGGCGACGAACATGAAAATGGTCGTGACTGAGCAATTGGTGGTAACTGTTGGATGACAATTAAGACCTTACGTCACTCAGTTACATCGGGTCAGAGGAGGGTACACTACTAGTGTCGTCTCGGGAGGTTAGGAAACACAAGGCTAAAACCCCTAGAGTGACACCTTGGCTGAAGATCAATGCCAAAAGTCCAGTTGACATTTTTTTTTTGGGGTATTTTTTTTGAAAGACAGTTTTTAGGTCTTTGGTTTAGTTGTCTAGTTGTGTTTCGTGACTGATCAAATTTTTTTGGTGGAAAATACAGCGTTGGGCTTTGGAGTGCATTTTTTTTAAAAATGACCTACGGGTATTTCTACCAATTAAAGTTTTCTGGTTCACAATTATTTTTTTTTCTGTATTTTTTTCTGCGTTCAGGTCATAGCTTGGTCATGGCCATTGGAGAGCAAACATTTATGTTTGAGCCTTGAGAAGTTTTGCCTGCTCCGGATTGAATACAGGGAAAATGAATTTGAAGCCCAACTAGATATAATACCACAAAAGAAATGTTTAACTGAGACAGATATAGATATAAGTTTTTTTGATTTTTTTTAGTTCATTTGTAGAGTTCATTTGTAAAGTTCAGTAAATTTTTTAAGTAATGTCATTTTGAGGCCGAAAAATTGGTCAGTGAATTTAAGAGAGACTTTCAACTAAATATAAATGCTAGGCGGTGGTAATTGGTAAAAATATTTCAAAATTTTATTTTTTTAAAATAATTTAATTTTTCGTAAAAAATTATTTCCTTTCTGTTAACATAACTTCTCGAATTCTTGTTTTGGTCAAAACGGTTTGTATAGGGGTCGTAGTTTTAAAGGGTGACCAGACAGGTTATATTTTTTGGTCAAAACGGTTTGTATAGGGGTCGTAGTTTTAAAGGGTGACCAGACAGGTTATATTTTTTTAGGGGACCAAACGGGAACTTCTTGAGTTACAAAAAGGTGAACTTTTTTTGTCTTAGTTGATCAGGCAGGAATAAATAAATCTTTTACTTCCAAATCATAATTTTAAATAACAAAATTAATTGGTTAAGTGTTTGGGTCTTATATAATGAAAAACGTTTTGTTTTTGAGGATACTGGTATGATACCTACCTAGCGTAGAATGATGGGCGCCAATTTGTGGCCTATTAAAATGCGTTGTGTGACATTTGTGGCAGCTTGAAGACGTTGCCGCCATTTTGTGACACAACAAACCCATTGAATAATTAAACAAATATCTGGAAGCAGAACTGTATTTTCCAGCTAGGTAAAACATTGATATGCCCGGTAACTTTTATACAGTGGAGAAGGGGGGGGTTCAGAAATAAGAAAATTTTAAGTGCGCCACATTATTTAATACCAATGTTTTACAAAGAAGATCTTAAATAAAATACAGTTCAACCCAAACGTTGTAGCCAAACAATGAAATTCTATACTTCCGAGGCTTCCAGAATATTAGTGTAATTAAAAAGCCAAAAAAAAAATAAACAGAATAAAATTCTATTAGATCGAATTCAGATGACAAAACAGAAATACTTTACAGGTAGATGGACTCCTTTAACAGGTCATAGTGTACCTACACCTGAGTCAGTAGTGTGAGACTCGGTTACATAAATGATTGGGAAAAAAATAAATATACTTCCAAAGTTATTCTGTCATAGGGGAGATCTGGACCAAATATCCGCTGTCATCATTCTACGCTAGGTCGAATGAGACAGACAGCAACCCAGTCCGAGATCTACCCCATGAGGTAAAACAGTGTAAAGAAACCGCTAAAACATATAATCTCATCTCTCTTTTGTCTCCGCAAAGTTGGTCATTGGGTTGCACAAATAACACAAAAATTTAGTTCATCTTGTTTATTTTCACAGGAGGATGAAAATGAAATTGATTAAAGTACAAAAAAAAAAGTATTGAAATCTGAGGAAAATACTTGAAACATGAAATATAAACCAATGAAATTGGTGGGAACGAGTCAGCGCCAAAATAACCGCAATAGTAATTTCACAATAAAATTTAGCTTAATAGTACCGCAAAATTGGGGTTATGACGTCATACCTTTACCTTGCGTTTACAAGAATTTCAAAAGTTATACTTTAAAACAAAATTATATGGAAATTATAGCAAAAAAAATTATATAAGAAGATTATATATGGAAAAAAAATTATAGTTATGGCTTGCTCCTACCTTGGTCCTGCAATTATTTAATTGTTGGTGTTTTGTTTAGTAAACCTGGAGTTGTCCAGACATCCTCTCACTGCTCTCGCTGCTCCTGGCTTGCCCGCGCCTCCCCTAATGCCCGCTTAGCACATCACGCTAGGGCAGCACATGGTGGTCAAAATGTTGGTTCTTGCCCGAGCGTAGAACCCTGTGGAAAATGAAATGTTTCAGTTTCCTGGAATTCGTCAATTTTGCACGAAGTTCCCCTACACAGTAACTTAGATCGAGAACCCCATGTCGACTCAATAAAACAAAGTAGATTTAAACAGATGAACTAAAATAATCCTAACGTACCTTTCTCAGGGTTATAACTGGCCCGTCCGGCTTCCCACCAGCGTCCAGCCCAACTGTCCCGTCGCTGGAATTGACAGGGCTGTAGACAAAGGAGAAAAACAATATATAGTTTTTATCCAACACGTGGTTAAAAGAAAAATATAAAAACGCCAACAAATCCCCACGTCCTTTGTCAAAAAAAGTACATTTCCCACGAAAAATAATTACAATTTGGGAGGCAATTATTATCTTGCAGAGTACTCAAATAATAAAAAAAATGAAAAAAAAATAAAATCGAACTTACCGATGCTCTTTCCGTGCAAATGGCGTAGGCCGACTTAAAATTCCCCTCAAAAGGGTGCGAGCGTCACTCCAGATTGCCTAGACACGACGGACTCACTTCCACAGTTTCTGGGATATCTCCTACAATCGCTGTAGTGCCAATCACCAAAAACAAAGGCGATCCCAGAAACTGTTGTCGACCCAGCCAAAATTCGTTAGCAAGAGAGACCAACCACTTCGTCGAGAATACCAGAATAATGAATTGGCCGGAAACCGTTTTGTAAATTTGGTGGGGAGTGGGGACGGTAAAACGCAATAGTACCAACCTAATCTTCCCGGTGAAATTCAAATAAAGGATGCAAACCTATTTATAAAAAACTTTTCCGCCAAAAATAAATCTCTACATTCAGTGGCCAGACTGGAAGAAAAAACCCGCTAACCAATGAGGAGATACCGCATAGTTCTATACAGGTATATAGGGGGCAGCACCGACCTAGGGATAGGAAGTACGTAAAACAAACCTTGAGGTGTTGTCGGATCTATTTCCACGGTTGAAATTTTTATAACAAGGACGTCGAGACACCCTCCATACAAGACCGAACATTTGCCTACCGGACCCCCACCAACATATCAAGTAGAAGAAGAATAACCCGACGGACTAGAAGAAGCTCAGCATTGAAACCATCAACTGTAAAACCAATTACTGGAGATCAGGGCATGCAGCAAACCCAGGAATATTCGAACACTCAACCAATTCCCATATGAGTAAAGCTATACTAAGTGTAGAATTTAGTTGTATTTTAGCTACAGTTTTAGTCACAAGTTTCCTTGCCCTTTATATATGTTTTCTCTAAGATTCATATGGTTTGACGCCATTCTTGTAAAACATTTCTACTGTAATAAAGTTGTTTCTGAACCTGAACCCAAAAATACACACTGAACTATTGCTAAGAAGCTCGGCACAAGAGTGTTCAGATGTTAACTCACACGATTTCGTTTATTCTTTTAGTCTTGGTTTTAATCCCTCGTTTATCTCCCATTTACAAAAGTGCATAACTCGTATTTATTTTATCCTTTCCCTATCAAATTAATAAAGATATCAAAGTGGCGGAGCCTCGGTTGTTCCTGGTCGACCCAAATATGTTTTTGTACTATCAAAACTAGTTAATCCGTGAAGGATATGAGGTTCGGATTGTCCCAATATCCTCGAAATAAACGTAAGGGAATGAAATGTTCATCTAAATGTTTCCTTCCTGTTACTGAAACCATTTGTGATGCGGCAACGCCGCCATTCCCCAGCATAACAGCTGTTTAACTTTATGAACGTCAAGTGAATCACAAAATTCCACAGATAAAAACAAAACAATCAAAATTTTTATGTGATTTTTCCCGAAGCCTGTGATCTTAAATTCCAATTACGATGTCCAGATAATGCGATGTGCGTAGTGTCCACAGTAATTCGATGGAATGCCTCCTTTTAAGGTAACTTCCTAGACCCTATATAACCTCCAAACCTAGCTCTATAAAATACCCTTACTTGTGTACAGAAAGACGAATCAAAGAGCCTTGATTATTTACCTAGATAAACAAATATGTAACGTTGTCTTAAACGTAAAAATGACACGTTACAATAGAAAAAATATATAAGTATATTTTTTTAGGTGGTCTAAAATTAAATATATATTTTTTTTTTAGTTTAGTTTTTACTTTACTTGTACTATAGAAATGGACTTATTTCTTACCTAAAAATAATAAGATGTTTTATCAAAAATGTGTTAACAAACTTTAGTTATCATTACTGTTATGTAAGACTGTAATTATTGTATTTAATGGTTTATTTTGTATATACTCAAGAGCTTTTCTCCTAATAAAGATTTTATATAAATTTAACTAACAAACCCTGAAAACATACCTGCACCAACAAGACTCGCAACTGATAAGCATGCCCCAAGAGCTTCAGTCTTTGATGTATGTAATCAGGATTCAAGTTGTGGTAGCGCAAAGACAAAAACAAGGCACATATGGTATTTCCCATCTGATAGTCAGGTACAATATCTGCAAATTCCCATGGAATATTTGAGACAAATTTTAGAAGGGGGTTGCCCCTTTGTTTTGCATTTACCAATAAACTGTGGCTGCTGCTGGCTAACGTTGACACTTTACCTGACGATTTTCCTGTAAAAAAACTAGTTTTATTAGGGAATAGAAGCAATATGGAGGTAAAGCTATCAGTAATAAAAATTATAACATATGAGCAGAGAGATAAACTAGGCTAACATTTTTAGGACTGGCTTTATGTCTTGATTACATTTGCCTACCTACGCAATAAGGCACCTTTCCATAAGCATTGTCACTTTAATTTAAATAGGTAGGGCAAAAAAATATCGAAAATGTTGTAAAAAGTTGTCTCAAAAATAATGATATAGGGTTTACTTTATCAGTTTTTTAAAAGAGTCCGGATTTCGTCCGGGTTTTAGGTCTTAAATGTCCTGGTTTTCAAAAAACTGATATGGAAACCCTAACGTACCATACCATATACCTAGAGGTGACCATTCCTCATGTTATATGAATGAAGGTCTTGGTTTTTTATGTAAGTATCTGTTGTTATAAATATAGATAAACAATTTGTACAGGTAATTTCCACAGACAGTAAGTAACTTGTTTTTCTTTAAAGGTTGGTTGACAAGACTCATGATAGTAAAGGTTAAACAAAAGCCTTAAAATTCTCTTTTGGGCAACAAAAACTCTATTTATGCCACTGCATTGGCCCTAGGCTAAACTATTATAACTCTAAGCTGTTGATTCCTTCACAGACAAAGCTGGCAACAGATTTATAAATTAATTATAGTAAAAACACTGGTTACTATTGGTAAACTGTGGCAAAAACCTTACCATATCTCTCTTGATCTGCATTACTTGGTTCTCCCTCTATTTTCTTTTCTAGCTCCATATTCAATCAAATCTTATCTAACCTAATCTGTGTTCAATAAAATAAAACCACTAAAGAGTCGCCAACAGAATTTAAATCATAGAGAAATTTTGTGTCTGTTTCAAACACAAAACTTTTGTTTTTATTGACCAACAAAAAAATACTTTAGGTTAAGAGAGGAAATCCGTCGCGAGTCGCGACCAACAAAAAAAATGGGAATTTCTATTTAACTGAATTTACTGACCAACGAATTTCTGTATTTTTCGGCTTAGGCCGCCTGGTTTTTAGAAAAAACAAATACTAACTTACCAGTCTAAGCTGTTACCACCTCTAAACAGCTACAGTGACCTATCAGTCACCTATAACTCAGTTTTATCCCAAAAACCACCTTCCCCCAGCTTCTACCACCCAAAAACCAACTACTACAACCACCTTGCCCTAGCTTCTACCAGCAAAAAACCAATTACTACCACCTTTCCCTTGCTTCTACTAGCAAAAAACTAACTACTACTACATTCCCCTAGCCTCTACCACCAAAAAACCAACTACTACCACCTTCGCTTAGCTTCTGTCACTAAAAAACCAACTACTACTACCTTCCTCTAGCTTCTTCCTGCAAAAAAACTAACTTCTACCTTCCCCTAGCTTTTAACACCAAAAACCAACTACTACCACCTTCCCCTAGCTTTTACACCCACCTACTACCATCTTCGCTTAGCTTCTGCCACTAAAAAACCAACTACTACCACCTTCCTCTAGCATCTACCAACAAAAAACCAACTACTACCACCTTCCCCTAGCTTCTACCACCAAAAAAACCAACTACTATTACCTTCTGCAGCTTCTGTGACCAAACAACCAACTACTATCACATTTACCTAGCATCTATTAGCAAAAAACAAACTATTACCACCTTCCCCTAGCTTCTACCACCAAAAAACCACCTACTATTACCTTCCTCCAGCTTCTATGACCAAAAAACCGAACCGAACCAACTACTATCACATTCCCCTAGCTTCTACCAGCAAAGAACCAACTGCTACCACCTTTGCTTAGCTTCTGCCAGCAAAAAACCAACTACTACCACCTCCCCCTAGCATCTATTAGCAAAAAACGAACTACTATACCACCTTCGCCTAGGTTCTACCACCAAAAAACCAACTACTATTACCTTCCCCCAGGTGCTATGACCAAAAAACCAACTACTAACACATTCTCCTAGCTTCTACCAGCAAAAACACACCTACTACCACCTTCCCCCAGCATATACCAGCAAAAAACCAACTAACACATTCTTCTAGCTTCTGCTACCAAAAAACCAACTACTATCACCGCCCCCTAGATTCCAAGACCAAAAAATCAACTACTACCACCTTCCCCTAGTTTCTACCACGAAAAAACCAACTGCTACCACATTCCCCTACCTTCTAACACCAAAATATTAACTACTACCACCTTCCCCTAGCTTCTGCCACTACCACGACCTTCCACTAGCCTCTACCACTAGCTGGGGAAGCTAGGGGAAGGTGGTAGTAGTTGGTTTTTTAGTGGTAGAAGCTAGGAGAATGTGGTAGAAATTGATTTTTTAGTGGTAAAAGCCAGTGAAAGGCGATAGCAGTTGGGTTTTTGGTGGCAGAAGCTAGGGGAAGGTGGTATTAGTTGGTTTTTTAATGGTAGAATCTAAGTGGAGGGGGTAGTAGTTGACTTTTTAGGGGTAGAGGCTAGGGGAAGGTGGTAGTAGCTTTGATTTATTTTAGTTAGGATTTGTTTCGACCTCAAATAATTCGCTCTGACACCGAAAAGTATAAAAAAATCGTTGGTCAGTTAAATAGGTAGACCCTATAATGACTGGAATAGAATAAATGAACGAAGCTAGGAGAACCTTGTAGTAGTAAATTTTTTGGTGGTAGAATCTAGGTGGAGTTGGTAGTAGTTGATTATTAAGTTATAGAGGCTAAGACAAGGTGGTAGTAGTTGTTTTTTTGGTGACAGAAGCTAGGGGAGGGTGGTAGTAGTTGATTTTTTGGTGGTAGAATTTAGGAGGATGTGGTAGTAGTTGATCTTTTGGTGGTAGAAGCTAAGGGAAGGTGGTAGTAGTTGATTTTCTAGTGGTCGGAGCTAGGGGAAAGTGGTAGTAGTTGTTTTTTTGCTGGTAGAAGCTAGGGGAATGTGATAGTAGTTGGTTTTTTGTCGGTAGAAGCTAGAGGAATGTGGCAGTAGTTGATTTTCTGATGGTAGAATCTAGGGGGAGAAGGTAATTGTTGATTTTTTAGTGGTACAAGCTAGGGGAAAGTGGTAGTAATTGGTTTTTTGGTGGTAGTAGTTGGTTTTTTACTGGTACAAGCTAGAAAAAGGTGGTAGTAGTTGGTTTTTAGGGTGGCAGAAGCTAGGGGAAGGTGGTAGTAGTTGTTTTATGGTAGAATCTAGGTGGAGGGGGTAGTAGTTGATTGTTTAGGGGAGAGGATAGGAGAAGGTGGTTGTAGCTTTGATTTGTTAGTTAGGATTTGTTTCGACCTCAAATAATTCGCTCTGACACCGAAAAGTATAAAAAAATCGTTGGTCAGTTAAATAGGTAGACCCTATAATGACTGGACTAGAATAAACGAACGGCTGAAAATTCGATCGATTTGAAATAAACGAACGGATTAAAGAGGAAACGGAGCGTTATGGAGCGCACAGTGCCTAGAATGCATCGTGTATGAAGCGCAAGGACTGTACACAGGTTCTCTGTGTAGTCCTTGTATGAAGCGTACAGATTGAATAAACGAACGCAACGTATAACTGAACTGAAAGCGAATTTTTTTCTTTTTTTTTTTGTTGGGCAACTTGTATGTCACTTGTCATTCCAGCGGCAGCTGTCACAGTCGTCAACAAAACCTTTTTTTTTTCATTTGAGATTAGAAAATGTAACAATAAAGTACCTTTTGATTTTTTAATTCGCAGTCTATGCGAAAAATAACTTTAATCACTGAAAGTCGATCACCATGTACGAGCAGGATTATGACCAGTTTGAGGAAGATGAGACGGAAGAAATTAGTTCAGAACTCTGGCAGGAAGCTTGCTGGATCGTCATTAACGCCTATTTTGACGAAAAAGGTCTGGTAAGACAACAACTCGATTCGTTTGATGAATTTATTCAAATGTCTGTGCAGCGAATTGTTGAAGATTCACCTGCCATAGAACTACAAGCTGAAGCCCAGCACACTTCTACTGAACTTGAAATACCACCGCGATATATACTTAAGTTTGAACAAATCTATCTATCTAAACCTACTCATTGGGAGAAAGATGGTGCTCCATCTCCTATGATGCCTAACGAAGCTCGTTTAAGAAACTTAACCTATTCTGCACCATTATATGTTGATATAACAAAAACCATTCTGAAAGAAGGAGAAGATCCCATTGAAACTCAACACCAAAAAACTTTTATTGGTAAAATTCCCATTATGTTACGATCAACTTACTGCCTTTTGAGTGGTTTAACAGATCGTGATTTAACAGAATTAAATGAATGTCCACTGGACCCAGGTGGCTACTTTATTATTAACGGTTCAGAAAAAGTATTGATTGCTCAAGAAAAAATGGCTACAAACACAGTTTATGTATTCTCTATGAAAGATGGAAAATATGCCTACAAGTCAGAAATTCGTTCTTGTTTAGAGCACAGCTCTCGTCCCACTTCCACACTTTGGGTGAACATGATGGCTAAAGGGGGTCAAGCTATTAAAAAAGCAGCTATTGGTCAAAGAATTGTAGCCATTTTACCATACATCAAACAAGAAATTCCAATTATGATTGTTTTCAGAGCTCTAGGTTTTGTAGCTGATAGAGATATTTTAGAACACATTATCTATGACTTTGAAGATCCTGAAATGATGGAAATGGTTAAACCATCTTTAGATGAAGCTTTTGTGATTCAGGAACAAAATGTTGCACTCAATTTCATTGGTTCAAGAGGTGCTAGACCAGGTGTAACCAAAGAAAGAAGAATCAAATATGCCAGAGAAATTTTGCAAAAAGAAATGTTGCCTCATGTCGGTGTCTCTGACTTTTGTGAAACCAAAAAAGCATACTTTTTGGGTTACATGGTACATAGATTGTTGCTAGCTGCTTTGGGTCGAAGAGAATTAGATGACAGGGATCACTATGGAAACAAACGTCTAGATTTAGCAGGCCCATTGCTGGCTTTCCTGTTTAGAGGACTTTTTAAAAATCTCATGAAAGAAGTCAGAATGTATGCTCAGAAATTTATTGATAGAGGAAAAGATTTTAACCTTGATTTAGCTATCAAAACCAAACTTATTACAGATGGTTTGAGATATTCACTTGCCACAGGAAATTGGGGTGACCAAAAGAAAGCTCATCAAGCCAGAGCAGGTGTATCCCAGGTATTAAACAGATTGACATTTGCTTCTACATTGTCACATTTGAGGCGTGTCAATTCTCCAATTGGTAGAGATGGAAAGCTAGCCAAACCTCGTCAGTTGCACAACACATTATGGGGTATGATTTGTCCTGCTGAAACACCTGAGGGAGCAGCTGTAGGCTTAGTAAAAAATCTGGCACTTATGGCTTACATTTCGGTTGGTTCTCAACCATCCCCCATTCTGGAGTTCTTGGAAGAATGGTCCATGGAAAACTTGGAAGAAATTGCACCTTCTGCCATTGCCAATGCTACAAAGATCTTTGTCAATGGATGCTGGGTAGGAATACATAGAGACCCTGAGCAATTAATGGCCACTCTTAGAAAATTAAGACGTCAGATGGACATCATTGTATCTGAAGTATCAATGGTTAGAGATATCAGGGACAGAGAAATCAGAATTTATACAGATGCTGGGAGAATTTGCAGACCTTTGCTGATTGTGGAAAATGGTCAACTTTTGCTTAAAAAGAAACACATTGATAATCTTAAAGAAAAAGAATACAATAACTATGGCTGGCAAATGTTGGTGGCTTCTGGAGTGGTAGAATATATTGATACACTAGAAGAAGAAACAGTTATGATTGCTATGTCACCAGATGACTTAAGGCAAGAAAAAGAATATGCCTACTGTACAACTTACACCCATTGTGAAATTCATCCAGCTATGATTTTAGGAGTTTGTGCCTCCATTATCCCATTTCCTGATCATAACCAAAGTCCTAGGAACACCTATCAAAGTGCTATGGGTAAACAAGCTATGGGTGTTTACATTACTAATTTTCATGTTCGGATGGACACATTGGCACATGTACTTTATTATCCACACAAACCTTTAGTGACAACCAGATCAATGGAATATCTAAGGTTTAGAGAATTGCCAGCAGGAATTAACAGTATTGTTGCCATTGCATGTTATACTGGTTACAACCAAGAAGATTCGGTCATCTTAAATGCCTCTGCAGTAGAAAGGGGCTTCTTTAGATCAGTTTTCTACCGTTCATATAAAGATGCTGAAAATAAGCGTATTGGTGATCAAGAAGAACAATTCGAAAAACCAACTAGGCAAACAGTTCAAGGAATGAGAAATGCTTTGTATGACAAGCTGGATGATGATGGAATTATTTCACCTGGTATCAGAGTATCAGGTGATGATGTGGTGATAGGCAAAACAATGACCTTGCCTGAAAATGATGATGAGTTAGAAGGCACCACCAAAAGATATACCAAAAGAGATGCTTCCACTTTTCTCCGTAATAGTGAAACTGGTGTTGTTGACCAAGTTATGTTAACTTTAAATTCTGAAGGTTACAAGTTCTGTAAAATCAGGGTGAGATCAGTCAGAATACCCCAGATTGGTGATAAGTTTGCCTCCCGTCATGGCCAAAAAGGTACATGTGGCATCCAGTACCGCCAAGAAGACATGATTTTTACTTGTGAAGGTATAACACCTGACATTATTATTAATCCACATGCTATTCCATCTCGTATGACAATTGGTCACTTGATTGAATGTATTCAAGGCAAAGTATCATCTAACAAAGGCGAAATAGGTGATGCCACTCCATTTAACGATGCTGTAAATGTGCAGAAAATCTCAACTTTGTTACAAGAATATGGCTACCAACTAAGAGGCAATGAAGTCATGTACAATGGGCACACTGGTAGAAAGATTAATGCACAAATATTCTTAGGACCAACTTACTATCAAAGATTAAAGCACATGGTGGACGACAAAATCCACTCCAGAGCTAGAGGGCCAGTACAGATTCTTGTAAGACAACCTATGGAAGGTAGGGCCAGAGATGGTGGCCTGCGTTTCGGGGAGATGGAACGAGATTGCCAAATTTCCCATGGGGCTGCACAATTCTTAAGAGAAAGATTGTTTGAAGTATCAGATCCCTACAGAATCCATGTTTGCAATTTTTGTGGCCTGATCGCCATTGCAAACATGAGAAACAACACATTTGAATGCAAAGGTTGTAAAAACAAAACTCAGATATCTCAAGTAAAACTTCCTTATGCTGCAAAACTTTTGTTTCAAGAATTGATGTCTATGAACATTGCTCCAAGGTTGATGGTTTTGTAATTGAATATTAATATTGTCAGAAACTAGACTAGTTTTATTGAATAGTTTTTAGTTGTAAGGAGTATTATAAAACTGTAATTTAAGATGCATTAATGACAGTAATAAAATTTTTGTTTAGATTTTATTTTTTTATTTTAAATAGATAGGTATAGTTTTTGCAAAGTCACCTGAAATGCTCCTTCTATGGATTTCATGAAATTTTGCTTCATTCTGCCCTTCAAAAATTATCCAAATTCATATAAAATCTTCCTGGTATAATTTCAACCCTACCGACAGAAAAGAGCCGCGCTTAAACAAAATCGGCTGTTCATACTCGTCTTTTGTTTTTGATTAGTCTTAGTCATAACCCACTGAAAAAAAAATCAATTTCAATAAAAAGGCCCCTTTTCAAAAATCATTTTCTACACAAAACAATCTTATTTAACCTAATTTGTGCACGAAAGAACAAAAGCGAAAAAGAAAATAAAAACAAATAAAATTTTGAGGTTATGTTGAGATTTTCTGTTAAAAACATGATTAATGGCGGTAAATTCAAAATTTCGGCCACGCGCTTGCGCTCTTCGGACGCCCTGTAAAAAAAACAAATATCAGCTGATGTCTGTCACTCGTCTTAGTCGTTGTCCTAAGGATTGAAAGTTGGCAACTCTTAAGACAAAGCAAAAGCATTGTATGAACACTCCCATGAGAAACAGTGGTTTTAACTTTCTTATGACAAGACATATGACTAAACCAAGACAAAAGACGAGTATGAACGATCCATTAAGTAGACTAGGATTGTAAGAAACTAAAAGGCCTAGAAAAAATTTACTAACGTCATTCGATTGCCGGTAGTTGCTAATACAAAACTGAAGTATACGGCCGATATTTCAGTTTTTCATACACATCTTAGTTTTGGCTCGATATTTGGAAATCCAATTCGATATTAGCTCACACATATACTATACTATAGTAGTGTGAGCTATGGTGATCCTAATTTTTTCAAGAAAAAAAAAGTTGCTCCGATTTCAAAAATTTTTATATATTTTTGCGTTTCAGATGATTTTGAAACTTTTTTGTTGCGCCGTCTGTCTGTCTGTCTGTAACGACCAACGCGCATAACTCAAAAACCGCTTGGCCGATTTTAATGAAATTTGGTACCTAGGCTGGGTCTTGGCTCGAGATGGTCCCATTTAAAAATGAACAAAATCCACCAAACACAAACCAAATAAAAGGGTGGGGGTAGATTTCAAAAATTAGAGTGTATGTGAAAATATGGCGTGTGTGATATCAAACCAAAGGTAATTGAGTCTGCTGTTGAACAAAATACATTTCAATTTATTTTAAAAAAAGGGTGGGGGTATATTTTAAAAATTAGAGTTTAAGTGAAAATATATGGCGTGTGTGATATCAAACGAAAGGTAATTGAGTCCGGAGTTTAACAAAATACATTTTAGTTTTTGTTTTTTTAAGGGTGGGGGTAGATTTCAAAAATTTGAGTTTAAGTCAAAACATGGCTGTGTGGTAGCAAACAAAAAGTAATTTAGTCCGGAGTTGAATAAAATATATTTCAGTTTTTAGTTATATTAGCTCACACGTACACTATAACTATAGTACCTAGTGTGAGCTTAGGGGCCCATATATTGGCAGAGTATTTTTTATTTCGATACAGCATCTGTTTGGAGGAACTTTTTTCAATTTTGCCAAAATTGTATCCCTCCAGGATTTGTTCCAAAAAGACGACTTCTGACAATTTTATGGGAATTTCCGATATCAGATGGGGTTTAGCAATCCCGATTTCTTAAGTGATTTTCAAAGGATTTTTCAGCAAGTGAATTACGATTTCTGAAATCAGCTGTTCTCGGGGGGCTGAATTTTACATTGGGTCTTATGGGAGGTCAGACGTTTTTTTAACATTTTTTAAAAATAGCACTACAGATTTCCGCGAAATTTCAATTAAATATTCTCAGAAACCATCCCGATATTCCATCAAACTTTTGTTAGGATACAAGATGATTAAAAGGTTAAAATCTGCAAGATTTAGCATTCCTTATTTTGAATTCAAATTACTCGCCATGTACCGCATGCTAACTGTTATATTTGACATCTGTGTTTGTCACATTCGCTTCTGCTTTAGATTTAATTTTTGTGTGAGCAAATGAAGCGGCTCTGGAAAATTAAGGATTACGATATATTTAAAAAAAAATTGTTTTGCAAGAATATAGTAAAAACAATCTCAAAACTGGCTGTATTTAAAAAAAAATCAAATATTTATGAACTGCCATTCCAACTTCAATATTTTAAAGACAATCAGCTGTGTCGTGACATGACCATCAAAAAAAATCAGCCCCCGATGTGACGTCAACAAAGTGGAGGATCGTGCTATTTTTGTGTTGGCCTGGGATCGTGACCCGTCCATTTTGATAGCCCTGATTAACTTAATAAAAGTTGCTGTCATACCTTGAGATCCAGAATGACAGTTGACATTTCTGACAAACACCTTCTAAAAAGGGGCGAGTTTGTAAAGTAATCTAATTTTGCTCACCGATTACATCGGTTTTTTGACATATGACGTTTGACGTTCATTTGACATTTTCATTCGGTGAGTCCGATGAACACCAGAAAATAAAAAAGAACGCGATGAATCAGATATCTAAACCTCGCTTTTTTCGATTTTGATTTATTTTCTAAAAGATTCTCTGCATTAATACATGGAAACAACATTTTCAACGTAACCCTCAATCCTGGCGCCACGGTCTGATATCAAAATTTTAAAAACAAAATAAAAAACAGGATTTGTTTTTTCATATTTTATAAGTGTTTTAATGTTATAAAGTTTTTTTTAAGCTTTTGTTAAGGTAGGCTTTTGTGCCTTTGTATAGATTAGGTTAGGATTAGGATGAGGAATTTTACTTGAAAAATTTACTCTAATTTAAAACAACTAAAACTCATTTATTTTAAAAATTCATATAAGCATATAAACTTAGCATAAAATAATAATGGTAAAGGGCTCTCGAGATTAAGTTCTTCTGCTCTTTAGAATAAATTAATAATAAGTTTGTAAAATGTAAATGATTTTATAAAAATTTTAACTCGTATATAAATAAAGAAATTGAAATTAACGCCAGATCTTCATCATCCGAGTCTTGAGTCACTATTTATATCTTTTAAGATGACCATCGAAACTTTGTTTACCACACTGTGGAGCATTAACCAAAAAAAAATATATAAAATTACACAGCCGAAAAAAAAACACAAAAAACAGCTGATTTTGATGTAATTGACATTCATCGAAGATTGCTTACCGACTCTCAGGGTCGGTGAGCATTGATGCCATCAATTGGTGCATTGGTGAAATTCATCAGATAATTTACGAACCCGATGGATTTCAACGAATTGCACTGATTAATTTAAAAACTTGATTGATGTCATCGATGCCTTTACGAACTCGCCGCCTAGGAAAAATGATAAAACTTTTGTGTTTACTTTATTTCTATTGCTAATTATAAGATAAAATGTATTATATATTACATAGTTTTCTTCATTAATATCGCTCCATCATTAAAGTTTAAATAAGCAAAGTTTTAGCGTTTTTCCTAAATCGTCAGAATCTGATGCCAAAATGGAAATACATCAATTTTATGTAAAACTTTTGTATAAAGACAGGTTTTTGTATTTCCTGCTATATTTATTACCAAGGCCAACACAAAAATAGAGGCCACGACCCTGAAAAAATCAGCTGTTCTCCCGGGGCTGAATTTTACATTGGGTCTTATGGGAGGTCAGACGTTTTTTTATGATATTTTCAAAATGGCACTACAGATTTCCGCAAAATTTCAGTGAAATATTCTCAGACACCATCCCGATATTCCACCAAAGGTTTGTAAGGAAGCAACATGATTAAAAGGTTAAAATCTTCAAGATTTAGCATTCCTTATTTTGAATTCAAATTACCCGCCATGTACCACATGCCTACTGTTATATTTGACATGTATTTGACTTTGTCATATGTGATTGTCACATTCGCTTCTGCTTTAAACTTAATTTTTGTGTGAGCTAATGAAGCGGCTATGAAAAATTAGGGCTTACTATACATTTTAAAAAAATTGTTCTGCCAGAATAAAGTAAAAACAATCTCAAAAACGGCTTTATTTAACAAAAAATCAAATATCCATGAACCGTCATTCCAACTTCAAAATTTTAAAGACAATCAGCTGTGTCGTAACGTGACCATCAAAAAAAAAATCAGCCCCGGATGTGACGTCAACAAAGTGGAGGATCGTGGCCCGTCCATTTTGATAGCCCTGGATAAACAAATAAATGGTCAAAACTTCGACTTAATCTATATTTCATTCCATAATTTTTGAGATAACTTTTTGATAGTAATCAGTTGTTACCATAACAAATAGCATAGGCCAGCGAAAAAAATCGTCAAAAGTTATCCCAAAAATAATGGTATGGACTTTAGGTTTTCTGATGGTTTAATTTTTGTTTGTGATCGTAGGGAAAAGAGTTTTTAAGCCTTTTTTTTGGTGTATATTTGTTTATATTATTCCTTTTACTTATCTACCTAAATAACAAAATCATTGTGCAAAATTTTATTTCACAGGCACATTCTTTAAGGTTTCCGAAACAAAAAAACCCTTTCCAGGCAATTTAAGAGGCACATTTTTGTAACACGCCTCTCCTTTGTTGTTAGTGTGCAAATCGGGTGCAACGGTCTCGAAAATTTTCTTTTTTGGATTCATCACTGCGTCTGGTTGGCGAGTGTATCCCTCACATTCAACAAATTCGCCTGGTTTACAGTCTTTGGGTGGAAGCAACACTTCGACACTCTGGTCAGAACTAGCGCACATGACCATTGCTTCGGAAGTGATTCCACGCATCTGAAAGTAAAGTTTGGCATAGTATTGTCATGTATGTAATTTGGGCATGCTATCCGGAACTTGGTTGGTTGACCTGATGTAAAAGTATTAGGACGTCAACCTAGGAAGTATGTGGTGCAAACGATTTATGTTTGAGATTAAAACACGTTTGTAATCACATGCTTCTATAAAACCAATCAAGAACGGATAGTCGGGGTTCAGTTCAGTGAGTACGCTAAGTACTTAAGTTCTTAATAGTCAAGTATAGAAACAGTAAAGAGATTCTGATCGAGAGCTGAACCCGACCTACAAGTGAATAATATTTTTATCAGAAAACTGGGCCAGACAGTAGTGATTAGTGTGTAAGTATCTTTGTACTAGTATTAAATAAACCCTTAAACTATCTCACGATCCTCTTTATTTGTGCGCAACACGTACACAAATAGTCACAACAACCCCCTCGTGACATATGGTGGAGGCGCCGGGTGACAGTATTTTGGTTACCCACATTGGGTTTCGTGTATATGTTTAACTTAACGGCAAGTTAAAATGAAAACAAGTAAAGTTGGGTCCCGTAAAATGATAAATTAAAAATTTTACCGCGGGTGGATCTAAAGAAAATAGTTTATTGTGAGGTGGAGTCATTAGTGGAGCAATAGAGTATTTAACAAATTTTAGAAAAGAGTTTAGAATGATACATAGATCCCTAATTTGATACGCAAAATTATCAGGACAACATTTAAAATCAAGTTTTTTAATTTCCGATTTGCTCGTAAAACGCTCATTTGTAGCATGGCGTTGCAATGACGTCAGAGCGCAGTAAACTCGCGGACAGATACACGGCATTCAAGTGTTTATTTGTTTTTGGTCTGTGTTTTTACTGTTTTTTATGTAAAAAAATTTCCTATAAGTGGGGTGTAGTGCCTCAGTGTAGCACAAAAACACCTGAAAAACTATTTATTCATGTGCCTACAGCAGTAAAAGAACGGAAAAAGTGGCTAGAACTTGCTCGAAGAGACCCAAGGGCCTTATCTAATACATCTTCAATTTACATTTGTGAAGATCACTTTGATGTGAGTATAACTAAATTGTTTCTATTAATTTTTCTCACGTTGTCTATAATATATATATATATATATATATAAAACTATTTCGTAAATGACGATTAAATTTTTGAGGTTATGTTTATTACAAGGGGTGAACAACTATAATAGGCAGAAAGGTGTACAAATTTTAGGCAGTGCTATGCAGTTATTAGGCAGGACTAGGGAGTACCTCTAAATGCAGGATTAGGCAGTGCACATGCAGGCTAAATGTAGCACTGAGCAGTGCATATGCAAGACTAGGCAGTGCATAGGCAGGACTAGGCAGTGCCTACGCAGGATTATGCAGTGTAACCTATGCAAAATGTATTTAGAAAATTTTGTTTTAAAAAGCAATTTTTGATTGTTTCTTAATGCTTAAAATAATAATGATTGGGCATTTAATTAAATCTATTATAAGTGGCATATTAAACAAAAAAGCAAAACATATAACTTAACCTCAAAATCTAAATGAGTAAAAGTAGGCGAAGAATATTGTAAAAAAACTTTCAGTTTGAAGGGGTTCGGGGTGAAAGGCCAAAGCCACAATGAAACGCAGGATATGGTTTCTGGTTAATTCAAGCTCCAGTCTATTTAAAAAAGAGCAACATTTTAGATTACAGAGTCAAATAATTATTTAAATAAATTAATCACGATATTACTTAAGTATTCAAGATATTAGGTTATGTTAACAATGTGTCTTAAATTATTACTTTAGCACTATACACTAATCTAAGCTTACCTATCTGACCGGGGCGGGCAAGCCCTTATTGGATCCAGACAGACCAGGAACTATGAAGTTAAAAAGAAGCTAAGAAGGGTAGAAATATAAAAAAAACTTATTGCACTTGCACGTGGCATGAATTTACCGGAAAAAGTAAATGTCAAAAGCATACTATCGAGGGACTGCTCATAAATTATGTATGTTACGCTACAAGTTATACAAAAAACAACTCATCGAATACTTACATCAACATTTTAACGTTTCTAAATTTCGCAGAACAAAAATCACTGTTGTTGGCAAAGAAGCCTGCCACCATAAAGGAATTCAGCAATGGCAAGTTGGAGCTATCGGCTTTGGAGAATCCGTTTTCCATTGAAAATGTTTTTTATAAGCAAAACACAAAATGAAATCTTATTTAGGACGATAATTCGCACTTTAAACCAAAGCAAACAATACCATCCATAAGAAAATAACACAGAAAATAGGTTCGTTCGAGGCGTTTACTGTTTTGTGACGTCACTCGCAGCTGATTGGTAGCCGCCTGTTTTGAATCACGTGGCTAATTGTTTTAATTCAATGAATTTATTTAGTTAAAAGAACTATGAATTTGAGAAAAAATTAAACAAAAAAGTTTGTTTTTAGCATTCCCAAGACCTAAAGAGATATCTAAAAATAAATATATATTTATTTTTTACTACTTTCAAACACCCTATTCTAATGAACAAGAAGACAAAGAACGGTTTTAATTGCTTACCTTAACAGGCTTCAGATTACAAAGCAGCATAACAGATCTCTCCTTCAAGGCATCAATAGGTACATGTTTTACTAAGCCAGAGCACACAGTTCTGGGTTTCTCCTCTCCACAGTTTATTTTCAACACGTACAGGGTGTCTGCGTCCGGATGTCGTTCAACATGTTCAATCTTGCCGATTCTGAGATCGAGGCGACCAATATCTACTGGCAGTTCTGGTTCTGCCAATTTTTTTTCTTTTCCTTTACAGAAAAAAAAGAAGTTTAGGCAAGGAAGGTAATTTGTTTTAACACTTTAAAACAGCTTAAACTATTTCTAACTATAACATGCTATGATAGTGGAATATACAAAGTTCATATTTTGTAAGAAAAATTTAAAAAAAAAATCCAATTTCTTCTTGATTTGAATTGTGCAGCCAAACAAATTATAAACTTGAAAGATTACTTTGAATTTCATAATGCCTTTAAGAAGATACTAAATTCATAAGGCTCTGTTTATTTAATTAATACCAATGTTGTTTATATTTCCTGATTCCAAAGATTTTATTGGTTTGACAATATTTGATTTGGTTCAAAGTTTTTTACTCAAACTTCACAAGGTTTCAAAAGATTGCACCCGTACTCAATCTCTACTGTACCACGAATTCAGTAAAAGTGGAACCAAGTAAAGTAGCAAAGGGGGCAAACAGTGGGGTGCACTATCAAAATAAAATGCAATATTTGAATTTCTTTTGTGGTAATTAAAGGTCTTAAAAATGATTTACTTATTAAACAATCATGGCAGTTGAGCACTGATGATACTTCCAAAATCGATGGCCCAATTTTATGCACAAAAAAATTATCCTCCACATATGTTAACATTATTCCTGATCCCGCTGTGAAGCTGCCCCAGGGTTTCGTGAAAACCGAGCGAATATTTTTCTAAGTTACCCCGGGTGCAGTTACAAAATCTTTACCATCTTTTTAGCGTAAGCGTTTTAGCGTATATTGCTTTGTTTGCAACCGTGTTATTGATATAAATTAAACACTTTCTTTAAAGCAAGTTATTATATATTGATAAATAAAATATAGTACATATTCCAAAGTATTGCATGTCGTTATTTTTATTCAAGTCACACAAAAGTTAAATTTATAACATTAAAATCATATTTTTCAATAAACTCTTTTTAACCATAGTCTATCAGTTAACATATTAGCAAAACGCTCTTGTGAGCAAAAGTTTGTATGGTAAAACAAAATGATTCAAGGTCAATTTTCATAGTCCACGAATTTTAAGCAACAACCGATAGATTAAAGTTCAAAATAAATCTCTCACCATAATTACAGCCAGAATGCCACCACTAATATTTAACACTACTTAGTTTTTTGTTTTGTGGCATTACAGTTACCTTTGGCACATTTAGTCACTTTTATTATTTGTTTACTTATTTTCACTTTTTGGTTTGGATTCAAAAATCATAACTTATTACGAATGATATTAAGTTTTTGACTGATTTGAACTGATTTTAACAGAGATCTTGACTCCGATTAAAATTAATACTCCGACTGATCTACTCCGATTGATTTAAATATTACAACTGATCTACTCTGATTAATCTATTCCGATTGATCTACTCCGATTGATCTCTTTTGCTATCCAGATCGCGCTTTTATAATAAGTCTTAAAGTGGGGAACAACATCACGGTGATGTTTTTCACCATTTAAGGTAATACAAATATCAAAGTTTGGCCTAGTGGGATTAACCTTGCGGTCTGCCTGCTTTTATTTTTAGCAATGCGCAAAGCCATGCAAACAGAGAGTAAAGATTTTGCCTTGTTTGGCTGTCCTAATTAAAATTAGGTAGCGTTGGAGCCGTTTTTGTCTCGAGGCTTTAGAACCTTGATTTGGCGGATATTTCATCATCGAACCGAGTTGATAAAAAGGCTAGGATCTATTCTTTTTTTATTTAATTTAAGCTCACAGTCTCCACAAGTAAGGTGTTGTTAAGTATTAGTCAGTGGTTATAGTCAAAGTTAGTGATGTGATGGGTTAAATACAATAACGTGAGTTACTTTCATTTAATGTCGTACAATAGTGAGTGTTAAAAATAAATGAATTTTCTTTACGGTTCAACCTCTAACTGAGTAAAATTATTAATTAAGTTGCCATTGTAGATTTTTAAAATTAAGCTGTTAGCTGACCCCTACACCGCCCGAATTTCAAATTTCCACTGCTTTGTATTTCAAGAACTGATTAAGCTAGACAGGGTTGGCGTCTATTGTCACCAACAACTTATTTATATTTATTTTTCTTAAGAAATTTTATATGGTAACCTTTTGACAGAATGATGGCGCCCGCTGTGGTAGTATAATTTTAGTGACCCTTCCAAAATTTTTGGGACAATTTTACTGGCCTCTGGGAAACCTTCGTTTAGTTCAAATAAAACACAATATACTCATAAAATAGGCATAATATACACACCATGCCTAGGAAACTCAATGCAATTTGACAGGTCGTTAAGTTAAAGTTCTCACTAAGCTCACAAGAGGCACTGCGGTCGCGCGTTTGTTCCTTATTCTATTTTTTTTGAGAATTATCTGTGGTTTGGATTTTCCGTCCCTCTTTTTTTCAGGTAAAAAAACCTCTTCCACCGCATTTTATTTCGGGTTCATTTAAAATCTATCTTTTTGGCTTATGTAGGTAATCTTTGCTGCTGTGACGCATTAAAATTAAATTTTGTTAAATTTGTAACTTTTGCAATTTAAATATATACTCCGTATCATAATTTTTGAGATAACTTTTTGACAGTTATCAGCTGTTTACCATAACAAATAGCATAGGCCAACGAAAAAAAGTTGTAAAAAGTTGTCTCAAAAATAATGTTATGAACTGTAAAAGAATAAGAATTTCTAGTTGCTTTTCTGGGTGAAGTGTCTAAAGTTCACACGAGTATAAAATGCATAGTTTTTCGAGAAATTTTAAAGTAAGTTTTCTTATTTTCTCATTTGAGGTTAGATTGGAATTTGATAAAATTTGTATTGGTAGTGTTTTTTTAACTTCTTATCGCTTACTTTACGGAACTCTGAATACAGGTTTCCAATGCCTGGTAGGTGCCTTATTTGCCCATGAACTAAGCACAAATTTAGTGTTAATTTTATGTCTATCCCTTTCGTTTGATATTAAGTAAAAGGGGGGGGGGCTTAATTGATGGGTAAACGAGGGATTACCCAGCAGCGTAATGTACTTTGAATAAATTTATTCCTTCATTTTAAATCTTACCATAATCTAGTACCTATGATTAATGTGGTTATAAGTTGATTTTTTTTATTGTTTTCAGCTTTTCGATGATATGTGTGACCACTGATAAGCTATATATATATATATATATATATATATATACTGCTTTGAAACAAACCCTACACAACTTACAACCAAGGCGAGGAGGTACTTTTAAATCATGTCAGATTTTCGTCGAGCTGTTAAAAAGTAGACACTTAAGAATGATTCTCTTCACGAACAACTGTTTCATTATTTATTCACTCATCACTCACCAGAAATGTTAAAAGCAAATTTAAATATACTAGACAGTGTTTGGTTTTGCATTATATTTTATTTTACCAACCAATTAGACTATGTATTATTTCATCAATAGTTAGTCGTTAATTTGTAGCTTTTTTTATAATAATAAAAACTCATTTAAAAAATGTTTTATTTATTGCATTTTATATATCATTTTCAATCTGTTTATATCTTATAAAGACATTGTATGTCTTTATAAAATATTGACTGATTAAAAATTTCAAAAAAAACTTTAAAATTAAAGAAAATTTATTATAAAAGGCGATTTAAATTTCCCGCCTCGCCTTTTAGTTCGTCACTAAGCTCTGCAGTGGGCGCCACAGAGCTAACGACCTGTCAAACGGCCGGAGTTGCCTATCTAATAAAAACTCACTGAACCGCGCCGCAAATCCTTTATCTATGATACACACTGGGTATTAAAGTTGCGGAGATTTCGTTATGGTCCCATGAATGGACAGAAAAATAATAGCAAAGCGTAGGTAACATGCCTAGGAAACTCAATGCAATTTGACAGGTTGTTAGGTTAAAGTTCTCACTAAGCTCACAAGAGGCACTGCGGTCGCGCGTTTGTTCCTTATTCTATTTTTTTTGAGAATTATCTGTGGTTTGGATTTTCCGTCCCCCTTTTTTTCAGGTAGAAAAACCTCTTCCACCGCATTTTATTTCGGGTTCATTTAAAATCTATCTTTTTGGCTTATGTAGGTAATCTTTGGTGCTGTGACGCATTAAAATTAAATTTTGTTAAATTTGTAACTTTTGCAATTTAAATATAAAAGAATAAGAATTTCTAGTCGCTTTTCTGGGTGAAGTGTCTAAAGTTCAGACGAGTATAAAATGCATAGTTTTTCGTGAAATTTTAAGGTAAGTTTTCTTATTTTCTCATTTGAGGTTAGATTGGCATTTGATAAAATTTGTATTGGTAGTGTCTTTTTAACTTCTTATCGCTTACTTTACGGAACTCTGAATACAGGTTTCCAATGCCTGGTAGGTGCCTTATTTGCCCATGAACTAAGCACAAATTTTAGTGTTAACGAAAGGGATAGACATAAACTATCCCTTTCGTTTGATATTAAGTAAAAGGGGGGGCTTAATTGATGAGTAAACGAGGGATTACCCAGTAGCGTAATGTACTTTGAATAAATTTATTCCTTAATTTTAAATCTTACCATAATCTAGTACCTATGATTAATGTGGTTATAAGTTGATTTTTTTTATTGTTTTCAGCTTTTCGATGATATGTGTGACCACTGATAAGCTATATATATACTGCTTTGAAACATACCCTACACAACTTACAACCAAGGCGAGGAGGTACTTTTAAATCATGTCAGATTTTCGTCGAGCTGTTAAAAAGTAGACACTTAAGAATGATTTTCTTCACGAACAACTGTTTCATTATTTATTCACTCATCATTCATCAGAAATGTTAAAAGCAAATTTAAATATACTAGACAGTGTTTGGTTTTGCATTATATTTTATTTTACCAATCAATTAGACTATGTATTATTTCATCAATAGTTTGTCGTTAATTTGTAGCTTTTTTTATAATAATAAAAACTCATTTAAAAAATGTTTTATTTATTGCATTTTATATATCATTTTCAATCTGTTTATATCTTATAAAGACATTGTATGTCTTTATAAAATATTGACTGATTAAAAATTTCAAAAAATACTTTAAAATTAAAGAAAATTTATTATAAAAGGCGATTCAAATTTCCCGCCTCGCCTTTTAGTTCGTCACTAAGCTCTGCAGTGGGCGCCACAGAGCTAACGACCTGTCAAACAGCCGGAGTTGCCTATCTAATAAAAACTCACTGAACCGCGCCGCAAATCCTTTATCTATGGTAGGTAATAATGGAGTCAAATATTGCATAGATATGAATGTTTTATGACATTTTAGGAACATTATGAAAACTTTATGAGCTTGTGAAATCATGGATTGCAAGTAGAAATGAATACAAGAAGCAACCAAAATCAGACAATTAACTTTTCTTATCAATCACTCCCTAAAAAGCTATAGGATTCTAAAATTCGATTTTAGCTTCTTTTGGTTCCTTAACTTTCTTTTCTTCTTTCGGCTTAGCCTCAGAATTTTCTGTGGAATGCTTTGTGGCTGCCGTTGTATGTTTTGCAGCGGGTGCGATTGACGTTAGAGATTTTGATTTAAAATTAACTTTTTTTATCAATCACTCCTTAAAAGTCGATTTTACCTTCTTTCGGTTCCTTTGCTTTCTTCTCTTTTTTCGGCTTAGCTTGAGAATTTTCTGTGGGCTGCTGTGCAGCTGCCGTTGTATGTATTGCAGAGGGTTGGGTTGACGTTAGAAGTGGCTTTTGGTTTGGAATAGGAATTTGTTTCACTCCGTTTTTTATCTCCAATTCTACGAGTCTTTGTTTGGCCTGTTCGACGGCTACCAAGAGTTTTGCGTTCTCCTCTCTTAGCTGTTTGGCCAGGATGTTATCGTATTCTTTATTTACTATTTGTAGCTAAAAATTTTAATACTAAAAATCTAATCAAAAGCTTAAAAGACATAAACAACTAAAAGGTATTACTCATCAACGCTGCGTCGATAGAGAAAGGGACTACATTGATAGTTAAGTAAATCTTTCTTCTTATAATTTTATTGTCATGCCTCATATATTGCAAGATTTTTTTTTCAAATTATTTTTGCGCTTTTTATTAAACTAGGTTTTTTCAGGAAAAATACGTCGACTGATTAGGCAATGTAATATCGAAACTCCAAACCTTCCCAGCTCATACAGAATTGTTCTTATAAAATAAGATGGTCATTAAGTAATTAAACTGCACTATCAAAATGTATGTAGCAGGCGATGTCCAACATTTAACATTGGCATAATTGTATTGTATTGTATTCGAAAGTGGTGACAGGCCCTACTGGACCTCCATGCACTGCGACCACAAATGGATCTATTGTGCCCACATACCTACATACTGAGTTTGACTAAAGTGACATATTTTTTTTTTCACCCAGCACATAAAAAAACTCTGCAGATTACAACAATATGATTTAGGCTTAACACTTTGGCTCAAAGATATATCAAGGCCTCTGCATTATTAGCCATAACATTGGCATAACTCACTACTCATATCAGCTTATTAACTTCGTTATCTCAGACTGGCCATTCTATTTCTATTCTATTCTATTTCTATTTCCGCGATGTCCGGCCGCTTAAATACCGGCTTCGATCATTCGCGAACTATCTATCCTTTTTCGACGCTAGAACATTCGCGTATAAGAGCGAGCGTGAGTCATAGATAATGCAACTAAAACCTAGACTACTAATACCACCATAAGAGAAACTAACCTGATACTACACCAAACCTAAATCAATTCTAACTATAAAATGTAAACAACTAAAATTTGTTACAATATCAACTGGATTTGATTTCAACGCGGCCCTCACACGGTAAGCATTACGGACAGTAGGATATTTTCAGACGTAAATCTACAAAGAAACAAATAATTCCCGAAATTGCTTCAATCGGTATTTTACATACAAAAGCTACAGAAAATTTAAAAAAGATATTTAATAACTGTCTTGGCCTACTTAATAATAATATGTATAAAGAAATTAAGATTTGTCAGATTTAGATTAGGTGAGTGCACACACCAATTGGTGGTAAGTGTGTAAAATGATTTTTTTCAAAGGTTCAATAATTAAATACTTAAAAATGTATGTAATGATGTACTTTCCAATAAAATCTCCTCAAGAAAAAATATATTGTTCTTAATTCTCAATCAACCGTTTCATTTCTCTGTGTGAACTTTTGTAAAATTCGACCTGGCAACACTGGTTGCTTTGAAACTTTTTTGAAACAGTTGCATGTAAGAAAACACCTTTACCTCTTGTTTAAGTTCATTTAGTGTCTGCTTAGTAATATCAGCATTTTTCTTAATGTTTTCTAAGGCTTCTTTCTGAGGCATGGCACTCCTAATGGTTTGTAAACAAAACTTAGTGAAGTTAAGTATAAAAGTCTTTTTTGTTGTCCCCAGTTTTTTTCTAAAAAATATAGGTAAATACATTTTAATATACAGTACCAGCCAAAAGGGTGAAACCACCATAAATTGTACATAAATCTGATCATGTACCAACAATCAAATAACAAGTGGTACATTTGAAAACTTTAGTCCAATTCTCTGTGTATGTATTTCGGCAATTTTCAATACAAAATGATTTAGCTAAAAACTAAAAGATTTTTTCTGTATAATTTTAGGCAAAAATGGTAAGTAACATTCAGCAGAGGCATATGAGTTATATGTACCCTAAAAACTCCAGAGCAATTGCACAAAGGATAGTCTTTGAATTTTAGAAGTGCTAAAAATGACCAATGTTTTAAGATTTTTGCCAATATTGATCATTTTTGCGAATTTAAAAAATTTATATTTGATTTGTCCTGCACTTTTTCACCATGTTTGACAGAATTGGCAAAAGTGAAATGGGTATTTGTATTTCGATCTTTTGTTTTTTGATCTTTTTTATTCAAATTTTAGTCTCTCGACCTTTGTTCTGCCACCCATTTTTTATGTGTTTAATGTGCTTTGCAGAGAAACCATAGATATCTGTACTAGTTTTTAGATTTTCAATTATATATTGGCAACCCTAGTGGTACTGTATATGAGGCATTGAGAACCACAGCAGACCATCCTTTGACTGACTTAAACGGAGATAAAATAGTTCATGGTTCGGTATGGCACTGATTTATCTTTGGTAATGACTAGCTACCAACCTATTTAGTGCCACCATCTGTAATAGGAAGCTGGCAACTCAGATGGCCTACTGTGACTTTAAAAAATGTAATATAAAAATTAGAAAATCGCCTTGGTCCGATTATTAGAATTTAGTGGGATGGTCCGCTCTGGTTCTCAGCACCTCATATATGGTAAATACCCAATAACCCAATAAATGATGAATTTTAAAAATAATACAATTTTACCTTTTGGGAAATAACCTAAAAATAAACACAAACAAAAAAACCACAGAGGATAAATCAAATAGAAATTCCCCAAAAAAAAGCCTTTTGAAATAGATTCTGGTTTTCTTTTTGTTGGTCCCAATATTTCACATTGGCTTTCACTAACCGCTGCAGCGCTTTCAACTAAGGCCAGAAAATACACATAACCCAACTTTTTTCCATGTGTTTTAAGTTTATGCTGGAGCCCTAAAGAATTCATGTAATACTTTAGAATTAAGTTCAGTTAATTTACCCAAATGCAGTCAGTACCGGGTTTTGAAGACCCAGAGATTGTTAATACGGAAGATGATCTCAAAGGCATTCAGAAGAAGTCAAAGAAGACAGGTGGTTTTCAGTCTTTGAACCTTAGTCCCAATGTTTTGAAGGGTATATCAAAAAGAGGGTATAAGCTACCCACTCCCATTCAGAGAAAGGTATATTTACAACTTATCTATTTTATTTTTTATAGAGGGAGAAACAGCTTACCTTTAATTCAGTTTTAAAAAATTTATTAGTTATAAAAAGCTACAAATAATAATAGTCATAATAATAAAGGTCCTTTATTGATCACCAAAAAAAAAATACATGACCAAAATGGGTGAGATTTAGTTCAGAAACACCTTTTCATCATGATTTCTTTATTTGCTATACAACTTTACAATACAGTCGAACCTTTTAAGTGGTCCCTGCACTTTTTACATGTATTTTAACCTATGTAACTCAAACTCTCCATAACTCGAACTGTTTTGGTTGTCCCGTCAGGTTCGAGTTATAGAGGTTCGACTGTACTTTTAAAAAACTTTGTTAAGCATTGTCAAAAAAAAGTAAAAACTTGAAACTAAACTAGGTAAAAGGTTAGGTTGGCCTATAAACAATAAATTATAAAGTTAACCAACCAGTAGTTAATTAGACTGTTTTGTCTCTAATTAAATGTAAATAGTGAGAAAAAAAAGAAAAGAGTTCTTTAGAAAAAATTTTTCAGTCAAAAATTTATCTAAATGCAAAAGGTAGTTGGGCAGAATTTTAAAAGTTGTGGTGAGTTTGATATAAATTGTATGATTCATAAACTTATGCCGACATTTACAAAAATCATATTTTTTTTTTCGGCGACATAATATATGCGGCGTCGCGACGCTTTAATATGTAAATCTATATTAGCTAGAACAGTTTTAATTTAACTTTTAGACAGGCAACAAGTATCTGTTTCTAACAAGGTTTCATGATTTGGAAGCGTGATGAGCTTCCTTTAAATAAGAATTGTAAAATTTAGGGTTTATAAAAATTTACAATTTCCTTAATTTTGGTTTATCTGATGCTGTTAAGTGGTTAATGATTTTGGGTCCTTTTGCAAACCTTTTGAGTCTGTCTATAAGAATGTGTTTTAATGTGGATTTTTTAAAAATAAAATACGGAGATTTCGATATAAGAAAAACATTTTTTTATTTACCTTTATTTTTACCTGTTAAATAAAATTTTTAAGTTTTCATGTTTTAGAATTTAAAGAAAAAAAAGATTAACAATTAAAACATTTTTATTTTATGTGATTGGTTCGAGTTTTTTTGCAGCTGAGTGTATATTTACCACTATATTTAGTTTACTCTCAATCATTTGAGACTAGGCAAAATAATTAGCACAGTAAAAACTATGTTGGAATTGGAAGGAAATATAACGAAGCCAGTGGGTTTATCAAAATAAAAATATAAAAAATTGTATTTTTAAATAAACCAGTAATAAATAATTTAAAATAATTAATACAATCTGGTAGACCTATTTCTTGTGACTAACTTTTGCTTTTACCTTTTTTCGATAGAAGGTGTAGTTTTGCGAGACATAGTGAAAAAAATTATTTGTCCCTGAAATTTCACCTCATTTCACCCTACTACCTCGGCTCGAGTCTAACTTACTTTTCCCATTAGCTGCGCTATATTGCCTTCTTTTTTTCAAGTTTCCAAGCTGTTATAATTATTTTTAATTTTTTGCTTTTTTAAATTTGTCTATTCAACTTAATTTTCAGACTATACCCTTAATCTTGGAAGGCAGAGATGTAGTTGCCATGGCTCGGACAGGTAGTGGCAAAACTGCGGCTTTCCTAATACCTCTCTTTGAGAAACTTAAAATCAGAAATGCTAAATCTGGTGCTAGAGCCCTGATTTTTTCACCTACTAGAGAACTGGCTTTGCAGGTAAGTTTTTAAAAGGGACCAACCATCTGCATTACTATATTGATCTGAGTAGGCCTTTGAAACTTTGAGCCACGATATTTTACTTACGAAATTGGAATTGGCTTCAAACGTTGAAGACATCGAACCGATAGTTTGCACAAGAAGGGATGGTTAGAAATCACTTAGTAATAAACATAGACAAAACCACATGTATACAGCGGCGTAGCGTGCCTGAAGGGGCGGGGGGGACCGACAGCTAAACAGTGCGCCCATCAAAAATCTTGCGACTGACAAAAAAAAATGTCTTTAGTTTCCTTTGCCACCCTCTCAATTTGTCGTTGCCGGCCCTGCTACTTAATAAAGCTTAGGGAGCCAGTACCATCGGGGCGGGGGGGAGGAGTGACAAACCCCCCGCGCTCCCCCACGCTACGCCACTGTAGAGTTTAGAGTTTAAAATGACACCCTGAGTTAAGATTCGGAATTTAGGGTAGGGAATCCCATAAGACCAAAATGACCAGACTTTGAAAATTCATATTTCAAAAACTATACAGTTTATCAACAAAAGCACCGAGTTGCAGTATTGTGGGACCATAGAGATACGAAAAAACCACACCCTGAATTAAGATTCGGAAAAACGTCATTTAGCGAAATTTAGGGTAGGGAATCCCATAAGACCAAAATGACCAAACTTTGAAAATTCATATTTCAAAAACTATACAGTTTATCAACAAAAGCACCGAGTTGCAGTATTGTGGGACTATAGAGATACGGAAAAACCACACCCTGAATTAAGATTCGGAAAAACGTCATTTAGCGAAATTTAGGGTAGGGAATCCCATAAGACCAAAATGACCAAACTTTAAAAATGCATATTTCAAAAACTATACAGTTTATCAACAAAAGCACCGAGTTGCACTATTGTGGGGCCATTGGGATACCAAAAAACCACACCCTGAGTTAAGATTCGCAAAAACGTCACTTAGCGAAATTTAGGGTAGGGAATCCCACCAAAATGACCAAACTTTGAAAATTCATATTTCAAAAACTATACAGTTTATCAACAAAAGCACCGAGTTACAGTATTGTGAGACCATAGAGCTGCGGCGTAGCGTGCCTGATAGGGCGGGGGCGGGGCGACAGCTAAACAGGGCGCCCATCAAAAATCTTGTGACCAAAAAAAATGTCTTTAGTTTCCTTTGCCGCCCTCTCAATTTGCCGTTGCCGGCCCTGCTACTTAATAAAGCTTAGGGGCTTCGGGCACCCATGGGGCGCCAGTACCCTCGAAGCGGGGGGGGACAAACCCCCCGCGCCCTCCCACGACGCCACTGCATGTATATTGTTTAAATCAGTAAAATCAAAATTAAATCTTGAATATAAAATACTTATCTGGTTCAAAAGTAATTTTTTTCAAGATTTGGAACTTTTGGGGTTCTATGTTAATCGATTACTTAAAATGAAATGATGTAAATCACCAACATCATCATATGTTTATTTGGCTTAAGGAATTTTTCATGTCAATGTAGTGCCACAACTTTACAGACTATCATGCTAGTTTTAACCTCCACGGTACGGCATTATTTACTGGGACAGAGGGAGTCCTGACCGGACACTGCGTCCTACAAGGAGACCTGGCAAAGATGAGAGTGAAGGAGGACGCGATGTGCGAGCGATGTTGGGCCGAGGACGAGACCTCGGCGCATTTCCTCTCATCATGTGAAGCATACAAAAAGGCAAGAAGAGAGGTATTCGAAGAGGAAGCCTTTGAGACGGAGGACCTTCTGAATCTGAGGTGGCCCGATATTCTGGCCTTTGTACAGAAGACGGGCAGATTCCTTAGCGAAAGAAGGACGCAGTAGGGGGGATGCCCGGGGGTTGGCGAAAAGGGCGCTTCATGTGCCTAGTCGTTAGGCCTAGAGCCTACCCCACACTACTACTACTACTACTACTACTACTACTACTACTACTACTACTACTACTACTACTACTACTACTACTACTGGGACAGAGTGAGCAATGTGCAAAGTTGTTATATCAAAAAAGTATGCTACTAGAGTCATAATAGGGTTAAAATATGAGGAATCTGTCGCGAAGCAGTAAACATTTAAAATTAATATTAACTGTAACGGTTTCTTTTACATAATTTTGGACCCAATAAAGTATCAGCAACCGCTATCTTAAGATCTCTCGACTTACCCAAACCATACCTAATATTTAAATATATATTTTGATTCTAAAAAATATTGGACACCATTTTTGATATTTTTTTCATAAAATATTTTTTTATTAAATGAAAAATTCTAAAAGTTTATGTGTTCTTTTAGACTCTGAAATTCGTTAAAGAAATTGGTAGATTTATGGGTTTCAAGTCAGCAGTCATTCTTGGAGGAGACTCGATGGAAGATCAATTTTCTGTTATCCACGGAAATCCAGATATTCTAGTTGCCACACCAGGTAAATAGCATTTATTTTAAAATATTTTTTGTTTTTTATATTTTATAACAAAATATTTATGTTTTTAGCCTATTATGCAGCTTGATATTAAACATGGCGAATATCTAATAATACAAAATAATTGGTATAGTACAACTTCAGTAGTTCAGACACTCGCTAAAACGGACACTCCAGTAATTTTTTTTACCTCTCTACACCGGACGTTAAAACGTTTAGCCAATCGTGAAAGAACCTAGCCTATATTGCGTGTAAAACTAGCCACTAGCCTAAGAAACAACAAGACGGTTCATATGAAAGAAACATAACAATAATTTTCCTGTCTTAACAAGTTTCACGCGACGTAACAATTGTAGGCATTTCTGCATTCAGTTTATTATATTCAGTCGTAAGCAGTGTTGCCAACCCTACGGATTTATCTGTAGATCTACGGATTTTGGATTTCGATCTCCGATATCCGATTTTGGATCCAAATCTACAGATTTTTGGCAATTTTACTAAAAAACGATAAACATCGAAACACAACGGCGGCCGCGCCTCATTCCTCCTTATCAGTCCTCAGTTATCTTTACTTTTTTTCCTACATTTTAATCATTTTGTAAAAAGGTTTTGCTTGGATCAGTGACCTTATTTTTCTAGACATCTAGCGGACGGTCGTTGCAACATTATTTAGAACGAATTGTATTACTTCGCGCGTTGTTTGATGGGGAGTCAAACAACGCTACGCGCCACAAAAGTTAAACTATATTTTACGTTATGTATGTTGCACTAGAAAATATTAGTGTTTACACGTACCTTAACTAAATAAAAAAGGTTAAAAAAGTACATACTTTTTATTTCTTCTAATTATAACGGTTTATCCGTTTCAAAAATTGGCGGCACTGCAAAAAAGTTTATTTGGATCCGTTGGAACGGAGCAGTAGGTACCGTACCGTTCTCGAGCAATTCCGAACCAAAAAAGTTGTGCAAACCAATATAAACTTTTTATTGTAAAAAAAACACCTTTTTTTGTTTTCTTTGAACCTACGGATTTCTACAGATTTTTCGCGTTCACGCTACGGATTTTCGCTTTCCAATAGTTGGCAACACTGAACTGGTTGTATGTATGTATGAGACACGTCAGCGATGGCTCCATACAAATGGCGCCACAAAACATTAACACTCATCAAAAAATGTGAAATATTTGACAGTCTAGATAAATCCGGAAGTATCCGTCAAATGGAAGACAAAATAAGGAACTTTGTGTCAAAATCATATCAAGGGTATGCGTCTGGGATGTATTTTTGTTTTTTTACGTTCGCCGATTTTTGCCGGTGTTCTCCAAGTTTATCGCATTTTTTTTATACACAGAATTCGAAAAGTGGAAGCAGCAGATAGTCCTAAAGTTGAGGTGGCTTTATACAATTGGTTTTTACAACAACAGCTTGCCCACATACCTGTTTCTTCATATCTTTTAAGAACAAAAGCGAAGCATTTTTATGAACGCAGAACTCAAAAAGATGATTTTTTGGCGAGCTCTGGTTGGCTTGACAAGTTCATGAAACGACACTTTTTAAACTTATGCAGTTTAAGTTATACGTAGTTTTATATTTTTATAACATTGGATTGATTTTTTAAGTTTTACTTTTTTTTATATAAGCACTTTTATAAAATAAAGGCATTTTAGTATGAAATTTTGCGATTTTTATAAAAAAAATAAATAATCCGGCATTGACCAGAACGATATGTATCCGGATTACTGAAGTTGTACTGTACTTTAAATAACCCAAAGTAAACATTTTTTGTCTAACACTACTCGTCAGTTCCATCTTTAACCTTTACTATTTTTTCTACTTTCGGATATATAAAAATTTGACCTGTGTATACAGTGGTGGTCAACCCACCATCTGGTCAACGCCAGTTCGATTGGTTTGTAACATCATTTACTGAAAGGTTGTACTTTATAATGACAGAACTACAGCAATATACGGGTATTATTTATTATTATTATTATCACACTTTATTAGCAAAATATATTGCTCTTTACAATGTCATTATAAATACAAATAGGTAGATAAGTATATACATCCAAACAAAAAAAAAAAAAAATTTACAAAGTTTTCACATAATGAGCACACTTTGTTTTAAAACTTTTCAATGAAGTGCATTCTTTCATGTCTCTAGGGATGCTATTAAACAATCTTAAACCTACACTGAATACCGTTTCACTTTGAAAATCAGCAATATAGAAATCGTTTACTGATCTTGACCTAGTGTTATGAGTATGAATATCTCGAACATAAACTATCTCACCAGTTAAATATGTGGGCAACATATTATTTTTGAGTTTGAAAACAAAGACTAACATGTTGTATGAGGCACGTTGTTGAACATTCATAAGGTTTAATCTGTCAAGCATATTTCTAATAGGAGTTCGCTTATTACATAATAAAATTGCCCTCATGCAACGGTTCTGCAGTTTCTGTAACATGTTTTTCTGACCTGCATTTAAAAAATGAAACAATGTTCCACAATAATCAAAATGTGGTGCAATAATTGATTTGTAAATTGTAAGTTTAGTGAATAATGAAACTTTATTATTTAGCCTATACATGAAACCTGCTTTCTTTGCGATTTTCTTTTTTATGTACTCGCAGTGTAGAGAAAGGTTGAGCTCAGGATCTAACATTACGCCTAGATATTTAAAGGATTTAACCTCTTCTATTTGAGAATTTTCAATAACAATGTTGAGTTTGTTTTTATTCTTAAGTTGATTTAAATTATGTTTTGAGGATAAAATCATAAATTTTGTTTTGTTTATATTTAATTTAAGTCCATTTTCTATCAACCACACATGCAAGTTATTAAGATCTTCATTTAAATTTTTTTCGATGTTTTGAAATTCGTTGATATCGCAAATGAAATACAGTATTGTATCATCTGCAAATAGTTTGATTTTGCAATACTTTATGTGTTTAACTATGTCGTTAATAAAAATAAGAAATAAAATGGGCCCCAGTACTGATCCCTGAGGAACACCATGATCAGTTTCTATTTTTCCTGATACTGAGTTTTTAAATTTAACCTTTTGAAATCTTTTTTTCAAATAGCTCTTAAACCATTTCAATACATTACCTGTAATGCCATATTTTTTCATCTTTTGTAATAGTAAATCAATGTTAACAGTTTCAAAGGCTCTGCTAAGATCTAAGAAAACTACCCCAATTACTTTTTTATTATTTATCTGAGATCTCCAAGAGGATGTTAAAAACTGCAAAGCTGTTTCACATGAATGAGCCTGCCTATAGCCTGATTGTTCACAATTAAAATATTATTTTGATTGATATAATGCATCAACTGATCTTTTACCAGTAATTCCAGAGCTTTTTCATAAACAGGTAACGTATTAATGGGCCTATGTTCTGTACAAAGAATAGTTTTTGGTACTTTTTCTATTGGAATTACGGTTGAGCACTTCCACGCATCCGGAACGACACCCCGTGACAAGGACATATTTATCAGTTCTAAAAAGTAAAATGACTTCAAATCAATGCCGTCCTCATCACTGGATCCCTTTCCCACGCCTGCAATTTTTTGTTTTAATTCGTGAATATCAATAATTCTAAAACTATCAAACGAACCATCTAACTGATTAATTTTTTGCAATACAAAGTCACATCCCATTATACTTTTAGTAGAAGTTACGATATCTTTAATACTTTCTGTAAAATATTCGAACGCTGAGGTTGGGTGTTAATTTGTTTATGATTTGAAAAATTGTTTGTATCTATTCAAGGGCGTTTTCTTCATGTCTGCGTCGAAATGGACCTTAAACTTAGCAGCATCGAGTACGTAGTTTTTGACGAAGCCGACAGATTATTCGAAATGGGCCTGTCCGAGCAATTGACAGAGATCGTTAGAAGATTACCAGATACAAGACAAACAGTTTTGTTTTCGGCTACTTTGCCAAAAATTTTGGTCGAGTTTTCCAAAGCTGGCTTGTCAGATCCTATACTTATCAGGTAAGTACCCAAGAAACATTTATGACTTCCAACTAAATGTGAACTAAATATATAATATATTGCAAAGAAGAAAGATGGATATGTAAGTAGGAAAACAACCAAAATCAACTCTTCCCTCTCCTTCTGACACTCGCAAGTTAGGCACCCATACCTTTGTGTGAAGTATAAAATTCGTTTTAATTTTTATCGATCCACACACAGCACGTTTTCCATCTTTCTTCTTTGCATATGCTTCGGGCAGTACGGCCTTTTAGTTGCTACGTAATTACGTGGTTTTAATACCACATTAATGGACGAAACTTGTCATAGATGGCGCTTCGGCGTCTCAGACAAGACGATGCCAGTGTGCTTAAACTTTCGAGTGCTCGAGCCAGTCCGCTAGATGGCGCTACACCTTGTAGTTTACTCGCATTGCACCGCCGCGAGTATTTCATATATAGGGGTTGATTTTGGTTAAAATTGGCTTACCTGGGTTTGCTGTTCTCTACTGACGACGTGAAACAAACAGAAACGTACGTCTAGAGATGCAACCTTGTGTAAGTAGGAAAACAACAAAAATCAACTCTTCCCTCTCCTTCTGACACTCGCAAGTTAGGCACATATACCTTTGTGTGAACTATAAAATTCGTTTTAATTTTTATCGATCCACACACAGCACGTTTTCCATCTTTCTTCTTTGCATATGCTTCGGGCAGTACGGCCTTTTAGTTGCTACGTGATTACGTGGTTTTAATACCACATTATAATGGACGAAACTTGTCATAGATGGCGCTTCGGCGTCTCAGACAAGACGATGCCAGTGTGCTTAAACTTTCGAGTGCTCGAGCCAGTCCGCTAGATGGCGCTACACCTTGTAGTTTACTCGCATTGCACCGCCGCGAGTATTTCATATATAGGAGTTGATTTTGGTTAAAATTGGCTTACCTGGGTTTGCTGTTCTCTACTGACGACGTGAAACAAACAGAAACGTACGTCTAGAGATGCAACCTTGTGTAAGTAGGAAAACAACAAAAATCAACTCTTCCCTCTCCTTCTGACACTCGCAAGTTAGGCACACATACCTTTGTGTGAAGTATAAAATTCGTTTTAATTTTTATCGATCCACACAGCACGTTTTCCATCTTTCTTCTTTGCATATGCTTCGGGCAGTATGGCCTTTTAGTTGCTACGTAATTACGTGGTTTTAATACCACATTAATGGACGAAACTTGTCATAGATGGCGCTTCGGCGTCTCAGACAAGACGATGCCAGTGTGCTTAAACTTTCGAGTGCTCGAGCCAGTCCGCTAGATGGCGCTACACCTTGTAGTTTACTCGCATTGCACCGCCGCGAGTATTTCATATATAGGGGTTGATTTTGGTTAAAATTGGTTTACCTGGGTTTGCTGTTCTCTACTGACGACGTGAAACAAACAGAAACGTACGTCTAGAGATGCAACCTTGTGTTAGTAGGAAAACAACAAAAATCAACTCTTCCCTCTCCTTCTGACACTCGCAAGTTAGGCACATATACCTTTGTGTGAAGTATAAAATTCGTTTTAATTTTTATCGATCCACACACAGCACGTTTTCCATCTTTCTTCTTTGCATATGCTTCGGGCAGTACGGCCTTTTAGTTTGCTACGTGATTACGTGGTTTTAATACCACATTATAATGGACGAAACTTGTCATAGATGGCGCTTCGGCGTCTCAGACAAGACGATGCCAGTGTGCTTAAACTTTCGAGTGCTCGAGCCAGTCCGCTAGATGGCGCTACACCTTGTAGTTTACTCGCATTGCACCGCCGCGAGTATTTCATATATAGGAGTTGATTTTGGTTAAAATTGGCTTACCTGGGTTTGCTGTTCTCTACTGACGACGTGAAACAAACAGAAACGTACGTCTAGAGATGCAACCTTGTGTAAGTAGGAAAACAACAAAAATCAACTCTTCCCTCTCCTTCTGACACTCGCAAGTTAGGCACACATACCTTTGTGTGAAGTATAAAATTCGTTTTAATTTTTATCGATCCACACAGCACGTTTTCCATCTTTCTTCTTTGCATATGCTTCGGGCAGTATGGCCTTTTAGTTGCTACGTAATTACGTGGTTTTAATACCACATTAATGGACGAAACTTGTCATAGATGGCGCTTCGGCGTCTCAGACAAGACGATGCCAGTGTGCTTAAACTTTCGAGTGCTCGAGCCAGTCCGCTAGATGGCGCTACACCTTGTAGTTTACTCGCATTGCACCGCCGCGAGTATTTCATATATAGGGGTTGATTTTGATTAAAATTGGTTTACCTGGGTTTGCTGTTCTCTACTGACGACGTGAAACAAACAGAAACGTACGTCTAGAGATGCAACCTTGTGTTAGTAGGAAAACAACAAAAATCAACTCTTCCCTCTCCTTCTGACACTCGCAAGTTAGGCACATATACCTTTGTGTGAAGTATAAAATTCGTTTTAATTTTTATCGATCCACACACAGCACGTTTTCCATCTTTCTTCTTTGCATATGCTTCGGGCAGTACGGCCTTTTAGTTTGCTACGTGATTACGTGGTTTTAATACCACATTATAATGGACGAAACTTGTCATAGATGGCGCTTCGGCGTCTCAGACAAGACGATGCCAGTGTGCTTAAACTTTCGAGTGCTCGAGCCAGTCCGCTAGATGGCGCTACACCTTGTAGTTTACTCGCATTGCACCGCCGCGAGTATTTCATATATAGGGGTTGATTTTGGTTAAAATTGGCTTACCTGGGTTTGCTGTTCTCTACTGACGACGTGAAACAATCAGAAACGTACGTCTAGAGATGCAACCTTGTGTTAGTAGGAAAACAACAAAAATCAACTCTTCCCTCTCCTTCTGACACTCGCAAGTTAGGCACATATACCTTTGTGTGAAGTATAAAATTCGTTTTATTAATTTTTATCGATCCACACACAGCACGTTTTCCATCTTTCTTCTTTGCATATGCTTCGGGCAGTACGGCCTTTTAGTTTGCTACGTGATTACGTGGTTTTAATACCACATTATAATGGACGAAACTTGTCATAGATGGCGCTTCGGCGTCTCAGACAAGACGATGCCAGTGTGCTTAAACTTTCGAGTGCTCGAGCCAGTCCGCTAGATGGCGCTACACCTTGTAGTTTACTCGCATTGCACCGCCGCGAGTATTTCATATATAGGAGTTGATTTTGGTTAAAATTGGCTTACCTGGGTTTGCTGTTCTCTATTGACGACGTGAAACACACAGAAACGTACGTCTAGAGATTCAACCTTGTGTAAGTAGGAAAACAACTAAAATCAACTCTTCCCTCTCCTTTTGACGCTCGCAAGTTAGGCACACATACCTTTGTGTGAAGTATAAAATTTGTTTTGATCGTTTTGATAATATATTGGCAAATCGCCCATTTTGCGATCAGAAATTTTAACACACGAAAAGGTGATCTCATGCTTTTAGACGTTGATCTTTACGTCTAATTTGAGTTATCATACCTTTGACAGTGGGAAAGAAGAATTTAGAGATTAGTTGGATGACTTGGTCGGGTTAATACCCTGTTCCCCTCTCGTTCTGGTATTGAGACACCGCAGCCTGCATAGGTGGAAGTTTTCCGAAAAATTTATGTATGGCTTCGGTAGTTCAGTGGTGGAATGTTTGCCTAGATAGCAAGAGGTCCCGGGTTCGATCCCCGGCCGAAGCAGAAAACTTTTTTCTTATTTTTCTTTCTTTAATTTCACATGTTGTTTATAATTTCTGTGTGTTGGTAGTAGCTTACTACAACAATTGGAAATTTACCATGAAAATGTATCTGATTCATGAAGGTCTATGGAACTGTGTTCAAGGTATTGATCATGTTACTCATCCTTATCAAAAAGCTTTAGCTAAGATTTGTCTATCCAGTTTGCCAAGCTGCTACTCTCTAGTTGGAAATACAATTACCTCTAAAGAGGCATGGAACGATTTGCAAAAAACCTATGAACACAAGGGACTTTCACATAGGCTAAGACTTTTGAGCAGTGTTGCCACCTCTACCGATTTTTCGGTAGATCTACCGATTTAGCCTTTTACTTTACGATATACCGAATTACCATAGTTTTCTACCGATTTTTTTTTTCAATATAAACTTGTTTTTTTTTTATACGCCTCGTAATCGCAATTAAAAAAAAACACCATAAATAAAATATTCTTTTTATGTAAGATCCTTTGTAGAATAAAAATTTTATTTCAAGCCATTGTTTTTAAAAGTGAATTTATGGCGCCATCTCTTGGATTTTGCGATATAATCAGCCGGCAGCCGCAAGCGCCATTAAAGATCACGCTATTATAAACCCTGAGGTTTTTTTATAATATTATCTATCTAATAGGGACCTATTGCAATAAAGCCAGGCACAAATTGTGCCGGGCACTATATTGACAGTTTCACATTATAAGAACAGCTGTCTTCTTTCAAAATAAGGGCATTGTGTATTATAAGAGCCGGAATTAATAGTGACGCCACAATTAATGGAAAATAAACGACTGGATTTCTAAATTCGACTTTGGTATGTCAATTTTGAAAGATCAACTGTCAGTTTTTAATGCGAAACTGTTAATATGGTGCCCGGCACAATTTGTGCCTGGCTTTATTGCAATAGGTCCCTAGTATGTACCTAATTTTTGGTATTTTGTCAGTAAAAACAAATCCAAGAAATACAATTTACCTACTAAATCAATCCAAACTATCGATTGTTCTCCAGCACTGTTTGCCAAGATGATTAAAAAATCTATCGATTTTTCTGAAAGCCTTCTACCGAAGACCTCAGGGTCGAGGGTGGCAACATTGCTTTTGAGAAGCTTATTTGCTATTAAGTTTGAACATTTCAATGAGATGAGACAATATTTTAATGAAGTTATGTCGATTATTCATTGGAGTAATATTGCTAAATGGTTTACCATCAAGTAACAAAGGAGTTTCCAAGTGCTATAACTGTTATAAGTTTGATCATAAGAGACCACAGTGTCCGAAATTGATTAAACAAGCTGGCCACAGTGCGCCGTGGAGCACAATCTTTGCATTCAATGATTTAGTCTTTTAAAAAAATTTCAAAAAAACTTAAATCTACTTATTTATAATTATTGACTAAAAAAACTACTATCGTTCCAGGTTAGATTTGGAATCAAAACTTCCTGAAGAACTTAAGTTAGCCTTTTTTACTGTACGCCATGAGGAAAAATTAGCAGCTCTACTTGTTCTTTTAAAATCAGTAATAGAGGCTAAGCAGCAAACAATTATTTTCGGTGCAACGAAACACCACATTGAACATTTGCATAATGTAAGTTTTATTGATTGTATTATTTCCGTTGAAAAAATAAGTTAAAATTAAAAATACGATATTTGGGTGTTTTCCTGTCTGTTGAAACTACAATAACTTCTGCAATAAGGTGAAAAAAGTATTTTGAAAATGTATGATATTTAACAGTAGTTTTTTTGGGTTAGAAAATTTTAAAATATATACGAGGGTGGATCAAATATAAACAAGCCTTTTAAACTTACTAACAGAAAAGTCATTCAAGATGAACGTGGCCGTTATAATTTTGGAATAGGGATATTCAGCAGCATGTAGGTGGCTGGTAGTGTCGCGATGCTCATTTGGCCAGGAGCAATCGCAATGAGCGAGAAGAAAGTACACAGCAGTGTTGCGCAAAGAATAATCATTAAATTTCTTACACGCGAAAACGTGAAACCTGCTGAAATTCGATGCAGATTGCGAGCACAGTTCCGAAATAAGACGCTTTAGTGGGTACCTGTAAAAACTTGGTGCAAAGAAATTAACGACGGTCGTGAGCGTGTCGACAACGTGAGTCACACACATCGTCCGCGTACCATCATTTCTGCAGGCAAAGTTTTAGCGACCGTTTTCTGGGACTGGAGAGGAGTTTTATTGATCGATTTTTTGCACGAGCGAATAACAATAAAGGCGGCTTACTACTGCAACTTACTCGACCAGGTAAAGCTTGATTATCGCCAAAAGAGAAGAGCACACCCCCATCCAAGACGTGTTGCTCCTGCATGACAACGCTAGACCTGATAGGCAGCTTTAACACAGGCCAAAATCAATGAAATGCACTGGACTGTGCTGGAATACCCTCCACACAGTCCAGATTTGTCACCTTGCGATTTTCATATGTTTGGCCCACTCAAGCATTCACTGGGAGGCGAGCAACTTCAGACCAATGAAGAGGTGGAGGCATTCATGCGCAACTAGTTAGATACCCGCCCAGCTTCCTTTTATGAAAACGGGATTAAGAAACTGTCAAACCGTTGGGAAACGTGTATTAACAGATGTGTAGAAAAGTAGAAAAAATTTCTGTTTTGTGTCATGTTTCTAAATAACTAGTTTATAAACAAAGGCTTTTTTATATTTGATCCACCCTCGTATTTTTTTTTACGAAACCCCATATCGGTGATAACATATTTTTTGTTTAACAATTTGTAATGTTAGAGCTCTGGTTTTTGGAATATTAGCTCACACATATACTATACTATAGTAGTGTGAGCTATGGTGATCCTAATTTTTTCGAGAAAAAAAAGTTGCTCCGATTTCAAAATTTTTTATATATCTTTGCGTTTCAGATGATTTTGAAACTTTTTTGTTGCGCCGTCTGTCTGTCTGTATGTCTGTCTGTCTGCCTATCTGTCTGTATGTCTGTCTGTAACGACCAACGCGCATAACTCAAAAACCGCTTGGCCGATTTTAATGAAATTTGGTACCTAGGCTGGGTCTTGGGTCGAGATGGTCCCGTTTAAAAATGAACAAAATCCACCGAACACAAACCAAATAAAAGGGTGGGGGTAGATTTCAAAAATTAGAGTTTATGTGAAAATATGGCGTGTGTGATATCAAACGAAAGGTAATTGAGTCTGGAGTTAAACAAAATACATTTTAATTTATTTAAAAAAAAAGGTGGGGGTATATTTCAAAAATTAGAGTTTAAGTGAAAATATGGCGTGTGTGATATCAAACGAAAGGTAATTGAGTCTGGAGTTAAACAAAATACATTTTAATTTATTTAAAAAAAAAGGGTGGGGGTATATTTAAAAAATTAGAGTTTAAGTGAAAATATGGCGTGTGTGATATCAAACGAAAGGTAATTGAGTCCGGAGTTTAACAAAATCCACCGAACACAAACCAAATAAAAGGGTGGGGGTAGATTTCAAAAATTAGAGTTTATGTGAAAATATGGCGTGTGTGATATCAAACGAAACGTAATTGAGTCTGGAGTTAAACAAAATACATTTTAATTTATTTAAAAAAAATGGGTGGGGGTATATTTCAAAAATTAGAGTTTAAGTGAAAATATGGCGTGTGTGATATCAAACGAAAGGTAATTGAGTCCGGAGCTTAACAAAATACATTATAGTTTTTGTTTTTTTTAAGGGTGGGGGTAGATTTCAAAAATTTGAGTTTAAGTCAAAACATGGCTTGTGTGGTATCAAACAAAAGGTAATTTAGTCTGGACTTGAATAAAATTTATTTCAGTTTTTAGTTATATTAGCTCACACGTACACTATAACTATAGTATCTAGTGTGAGCTTAGGGGCCCATATATTGGCAGAGTATTTACAAATAATTTCTTGTTTCAAGGTTTTAGATGCCGCAAAAATCCCAAACGCCTATATCTATTCTAACTTGGATCCAGCCGCGCGTAAAATCAACGCTGCCAAGTTTAGCATGGGCAAAGTTAAAGTTCTGGTGGTTACCGATGTTGCCGCACGTGGTATTGACATACCGCAGTTGGATAATGTTATAAACTATAATTTTCCTGCTAAACCAAAGTTGTTTGTGCATCGTGTAGGTAAGTGCCTAATTAATAGCAGAATTTTAAAACAATAGCTGGGTCATTTTCCGAAAACTGAGCCAAACATAATCTTTTGGCAAATTTTGGTAATATTGTTGTGGTCTATTTTATCACGATTTCGCTACAAAAAGGATTGAAAATAATGTTTTCCCGACAAAACAAATCGACAATTATCTATACTATAGGTAAATTTAGTGGAAATAAGGACACTGTTGTTCTGGTAAATATACGTTTTAATCCATCGGTAACGTTTCGACAATGGTTTTTGTCTTCATCAGACTAAAAAGGTTACAACTCATCAGTAAGATAATACAAAATACGGCACATTAATACATGACCAATTAAAAATTATTATTCTTTTCCCAATAAATAACATTTAAAGTGACCTTATTAACAATATATTATTTTTTTCCTAAATATTTTTTTCCCTTTTAATGTTTATGTAACTGATTTTTTTATTTATTTATATAAAGATTTTAGAGAATTAATTTTATGAATAAAATTCCTTTTGCCAAAATTTTACTCGGTATTTACATTTCATCCTTTCTAGTATATTTCTAAGCCAGTTATTATTTATTTAATTACAGGGTGTCTCATTTAATTTTTTCCCACCCTTTTAAACCATTAATAATTGATATAGGAATATACAAGAAATTGTGTTCGAATTCGCGAAATTTTTACTTTTAAATTGCATCTTGACTTTATTCCTGATGCTTAACATATTTGACAGCCGCTCAAATTTATAGTTTTTGTAAACTGGATGCTCTTATATTATTTAATTAATCCTTGGAACATATTTTCCAAACCAACCAAAACTTGCCGTAGTTTAGAGCCATAGTTTCTGAGATATTAGCAATTATTTTTGAAATGATAAAAAGATAACAGTACTGCTCTTGTGTTAATTTTAGTATCCTTATTCCAAATTATGTTAGCCCCCATGTGTAAACAGTGACAATGACATGATGTGAGAAGGCATATAAACTTACCGGTTTTCATTTTGAGCGTCATTAAAAAAAATATTTGTCATTTTCACTGTTTTTATACATGGGGACTAACATAGTTCGAAATAAGGTCACTGAAAGTAAAACAAAAGTGGTAATCACAGTGTGGTAATGTTATTTTTTTCTCCTTTAAAAAATTATCGCTAATATTTCAGAAACTATTTATCAAAACTGCGACATATGGGGTATTTTTGGAAAGTATATTCCTAGCCTAATCTATTAATTAAATAATATAAGTGCATCCAATTAACAAAAACTATAAATTTGAGCGCCTGTCAAATACGGTAAGCATCAGGAATAAAGTCAAGATGCAATTTAAAAGTAAAAATTTTGCGAATTCGAACACAATTTCTTTTATATTCCTATATCAATTATACAAGACGCTAGCGTTACCAAGTCCACTTCCAATCCCTGACTTCGCATGCGCAGATCTACCAGTATTATTTACCTCATGTATTAGAATAGATGAATACAGGGTGATTTTCACTTGAATGATTCTAACCACATGAAAATAGAAAGTTTCAAAAACCTAACCTAATCAAATCTAACCGAACCGAACCAAAGGAAACTGAACCAATAATTAAAAAAAAAAACTTTCCTGACTTCCTGCCCGGGATCCTAGTGGATGTGAATCCGAACCGAACCAAACCGAACCTAACTATACTGAACCAAACCTAACCTAACCAAACTAAACTACAACACGTACTGCTAATTAGGTTTAGTTGGGTAGGGTTAGGTTTGGATAGGTTCGGTTCGGTACGGTCCGGTTCGGATTCACATCCTCTAGGATCCCGGGTAGGAAGTCAGGAGTTTTTTTTTTTGAAATTATTGGTTTAGTTTGCTTTGGTTCGGTTCAGTTAGATCTGATTAGGTTTCGTTAGGTTAGGTTTTTGAAACTTTCTATTTTCATGTGGTTAGAATCATTCAAGTGAAAATCACCCTGTACATCTATTCTAATACATGAGGTAAATATTATTGGTAGATCTACGCATGCGAAGTCAGGGATTGGAAGTGGACTTGGTAGCGCTAGCGTCTTGTTATCAATTATTAATGGTCTAAATGGGTGGAAAAAATTTAATGAGACACCCTGTACATTTGTTACCAACCATAAAAAGCTGTTTTTTGCTAATTCTAAAACAAAATATTTTAAATTTGTCATATTGAAAGTACATGATACAAATTAAAATATAAACACAATTCAGTTTTTATATTTTCAGTTTATTAGTTTGTACATGTTATATGCCCTCCCGTCTTCTTATTTTTAAACGAAGGAGGTCAAAATATTAAACCACTATTAAATTGAATATATTTTGTATGTTTTACAAGATTCACTGTGAAAAAAATTGTATTGAATTGAATTGACACGTCTTTATTGTAACAAACTTTTACAAATGGCAATGGTGTCCACCAGATTGCGTTTATATTATAATATGCTATTCTTCCTTTTCAAACAAGAATTTTTTGTAAATATTTTTCTGTGAGCCTTCTGAGTAAACCAGAATAATTTTTTCTTACAAATTGTCAAGTTTTTTAGAGATCTATATAGAGGGAAACATCCTACAACTTTTAACACATGTTTTAGAATGCAATCTGACTAACCGTGCAAACTCCCGAGAAACCTCCATAAACCTAGCAAGCCCACCTCAATAAAAATTTAAAAAATGTATTCCAGAATTATGTGCTTTTTATGTGCTAATTTCGTCCACTTTTTAAAATTTTTGTGCTCCTTTGGTTTCCACGGAAATTTAAAAAAATGATTGGCGTGCTAGCTTTATATAAAGCTAGCAAGCCCATACAGAAATAATCAATATTTTTATAATATTTATATGCGAAAATTAAGTGCTTTTTATGTGCTCCCGTTTGCTAAAAACAAAATTCCATTTATCAAGTTTTTAAGCTTTTTTTTTTAATGTGTGGGCTGGCTAGGTTTATATAAACCTAGCAAGCCCACCTCAATAAAAATAAATAAAATACATTCCAGAATTATGTGCTCTTTATGTGCTAATTTCGTCCACTTTTTAAAATTTTTGTGCTCCTTTGGTTTCCATGGAAATTTAAAAACATGATTGACGTGCTAGCTTTATATAAAGCTAGCAAGCCCATACAGAAATAATCAATATTTTTATAATATTTATATGCGAAAATTAAGTGTTTTTTATGTGCTCCCGTTTGCTAAAAACAAAATTTCATTTATCAAGTTTTTAAGCTTTTTAAAAAAAAAATGTGTGGGCTGGCTAGGTTTATATAAACTTAGCAAGCCCACCTCAATCAAAATAAATAAAATACATTACAGAATTATGTGCTCTTTATGTGCTAATTTCGTCCACTTTTTAAAATTTTTGTGCTCCTTTGGTTGTCACGGAAATTTAAAAAAATGATTGACGTACTACAATACAGAAATAATAAATATTTTTATGCCCACCTCAATAAAAATTTAAAAAATTTATTCCAAAATTATGTGCTTTTAATGTGCTAATTTCGTCCACTTTTTAAAATTTTTGTGCTCCTTTGGTTTCCACGGAAATTTAAAAACATGATTGGCGTGCTAGCTTTATATAAAGCTAGCACGTCAATCATTTTTTTAAATTTCCGTGGAAACCAAAGGAGCACGAAAATTTTAAAAAGTGGACGAAATTAGCACATAAAAAGCACATAATTCTGGAATACATTTTTTAAATTTTTATTGAGGTGGGCTTACTAGGTTTATATAAACCTAGCCAGCCCACACATTTTCTTAAAAAAAAAAGGTTAAAAACTTGATAAATGAAATTTTGTTTTTAGCAAACGGGAGCACATAAAAAGCACTTAATTTTCGCATATAAATATTATAAAAATATTGATTATTTCTGTATGGGCTTGCTAGCTTTATATAAAGCTAGCACGCCAATCATTTTTTTAAATTTCCGTGGAAACCAAAGGAGCACAAAAATTTTAAAAAGTGGACGAAATTAGCACATAAAAAGCACATAATTCTGGAATATATTTTTTAAATTTTTATTGAGGTGGGCTTGCTAGGTTTATGGAGGTTCCCGAGAAGATGATTTTGCTAAGGTCAGACGGATTTTTAAAGTTTTTAAACCTTTTATGTATTTCTATAAACGTTACCAAACAAAACATAACTGAAGTTCCACAAACATTTCACATTTGGAAACATTTCGTGATACGTGTTATATTTAAAAATCGGCCATTCTCAAAACAGAACAAAAATAAATAATCTGTCGAAATACTTATTTGAAGCTCTTTAATTTCCCACGCCAATAGAACAACTCCGTAGGTCAGGTTAAGTCAGATCAGTTAAGCCGATTAAGGACACTCATCGTAAAGGCAAGCTTTATAGGAAGCGAAGCTAACGTCAGGCTTTCTATTTTTTTGTTATTATTTTTGACATGTTTTCCTCGGTTTCGCATTGGCGGTTCTGTTTTATTTTGAAGATGTTGTTTTACACAGTATGAACAGATATTTATGTAATCAGAATTAAAAAGTTATGCTGCAAACTATCTTGAAACTGTATCATTATTAAATAGATCTTTAGACTATGTTAAAACCACATTTTTAAAATAACAACGAGCCGCCAATGCGAAACCGAGGGAAAACATGTAAAAAAAAAGCTTGCTTGACGATGAGTGACCTTAAAGCCGATGGTAGGTTTGCTAGAAGGTGAGTTAAGCAGCAGCGAGTTGTTGTCAAAAACCCTCTAACTATCTATCTACTGTATTGGTAAAACAGTTTTTCCGGCTAAAACCAACACAGCTCCGCAAAGACTCTACCACCTTTCGTTCTCTCTGGAGCCCATTTGCCCTCACCTGTACAGGGTGTCCCAAATTGGGCACTTTTGGGGGGTTTAAGGTACTTCTAGGGAAGACAGAGAAAAACTGACCACACATTACGAGGCTCAAATTTCAAGGAAGACTAGTGAAAACCGCATTTTGAAATATCGTCTCGTCTTTGAGCTACGGGGGCTTTTTGAAAAGTCTGCATTTTGGAGGGGGGTCTATAACTTCGTTATTATTGGAAATATTGATTTAGAGTAAATTGCAATTTTATGGACTTTGTCACGAGGAATTCAACCGCTAAATTAAATTTTAACTGTCTTTTTTAGTTTTTGAGATATGACATAAAGTTGCATTTTTTCTTATGGAATGGCGTATATTTTAATTAATTTTCGAATTCGTGATTGAATTCTTTTCAAAATGATGTATCATATGTCATAGTTTGATTAAGCGGTTTCGGAGATAATTAAAGTTTTTTATTTTTGTCTAGTGTGCGTTGAATGACGTCATGCGCCATTGACGTGAAAGCCTTGCGGTCAAATCCTACGTCAATGCTCCTATAGTTTTGTTGTCTTATACTATGCAAATCAAGTTGGCCTTGCGTCTTGGCGTTTTGTCATTGTTTTCAATTGTTTAAACAATTTGACATTACGCTTTGATATGAAATTATTTTGCACAAAAGCTTTTTAATTTTATTTTGAAATATGTATCATTTTTTAAAACTTTTTATAACTAGGCTTTGAGGGCCGTCAGCTGAATTATAATTTTTCCAAACCAGCCTTACTATATTTGTGACTCTGTAAAATAATAAAAATACTGGAGTGCCTTTACCTGCGTCAGCAGGAAATCATAGCGCACTAGAAAAAAATGAAAAAGCTGAATATCTCCTAAACCGCTTAATCAAACTATGACATATGATACATCATTTTGAAAAGAATTCAATGACGAATTCGAAAATTAATTAAAATATAGGGCATTCCATAAGAAAAAATGCAACTTTATGTCATATCTCAAAAACTAAAAGTGACAGTAAAATATAATTTAGCGCGTGAATTCCTCGTGACAAAGTCTATAAAACTGCAATTTACTCTAAATCAAAATTTCCACTAATAACGAAGTTATAGACCCCCTTCAAAAATGCAGACTTTTCAAAAAGCCCCCGTAGCTCAAGGACGAGACGATATTTCAAAATGCGGTTTTCACTATAAGTCTTTTCTTGAAATTTGAGCCTCGCAATGCGTGGTCAGTTTTTCTCTGTCCCCTAGAGGTACCTTAAACCCCCTAAAAGTGCCCAATTTGGGACACCCTGTACATTATTTTTTTTCTGAACTTTGGATATCGTTTAATATAACCTTACTAGCCGCAAAAAAGGGTTGACAGGGTATCCCAGATAGTAGTAGCTACATAGTCTAGGTCTTATGGGGATTTCTGAAACGGTAAGGTTGGTTAAACAGAAAAAACGGCGAACTAGATGTTATATCGATATAGTAGAAAATTAAATATTTTGGATAAAAATTTGTTTAAAATAGTAAAACATAAAAACTAATAAAAATAAAATAATACATAAGAAAAGTAAAATAATAATAATAAAAGAAAAAAGTAATAAGAACAATAACACACTATAAATAAAAAATTTCTTCCAGACCAGACTCAGGCTTAATTGATATTTCTTTGTTTATTTGTTTTATTCAATTGTCACCTTCGTTGATGCCTGCTCGTTGATTGTTCATTATAAACAAAACAGTTTATCACAATGCACGGAACTGTAACATAAACTGGAATGCTAATGACGTGGAAAGAAAATGACCGCTACATGTACTTGACAGTTGGTGGAGGGTAAATGGGTTGGTATTGCCAAAATATCCCCAAATCGGCACCAACCTTTAGAAATTCCCCAAAAGGAAACATGGGACTGTTTAAAAATTATGTAAGAAAGATAGTCAGATTGAGGCGGTAAATCATTCATACAAAAATGTGCCCCTAACTGAATAACAAAATGGCAAACCTGGGAGGTGTTATCGTGTTGGCTGTTTCTTAGCACTTTTGAAGACAACTTTAGTAACTAATATCCACTGTTCATATTTTATCGAATTATATTTTATCGAATATCAAAATCTCCAACTCTTTATAATGCAAATTAAAATTTAAAGTTATTAAAATGTCGAATATCTAAAATATGGAAAATTAAAGTATTTAAAATCAAAATAGCAAAATTACAAAATATTGAAAATCGAAATATTGAAACTACCACAACTACCCAACCAACCTAAATAAATAACATAAATAAACCAACCTCACCAGCCAATTTAATCAAATCAACCAAACGAATTTTGAATATATTTAATCAGCTTTTAATTTTGCGATATTTTATTAGATATTTTAGTTTCGAGATTTTGATTATATGAGATTTTTATTATTCAAGATTTTAATTTTCGATAAAATGTATTTTAATATTTTAAATGTTACCCAGTTTTAAGAAATGTGTACACTGAAGAGTATACTGCCGTCCTTAGTAAGACCCACCTATCTACGTTTGCACTTATTTCGAGAAAAGCGACTTTAAAGTTTAAGGGTACATAGTAATATATTTTTTTTGTTTTTCAAAATAAAATACTTCCGAACAAAAATTTGGGCATTTTTCTTAAACAACAGATGAAAATAACCTTTTTAAAGCCATTTTCGGTCATAACTTATTATTTTTTTTTTTTGCAAATAGGTGGGTCTTACTAAGGACGGCAGTCTAAGCCTTAGATTTTTTTTACATATTTTCCACATATTTCAGGAAAAAACACAAAAAATAGCTTAAAATTCGACATCATGAGGCTTCGCCCCCCCCCCCCCCCAAGTGGCCTCGGGCCCCCAAGACATATTCCTGGGTGCGCCACTGTCAAATGATATACTACTTTTTTTTCCAGAAACTGTGTTACGAATTGGAATAATCTGGTTGCGAAACAGCTATTTGAAGTGGGAAATTAATGGTACAAGAATTTTTTTTACAGATTTTGTTAGTCAGGATGCTCTATATTATTAATCCGAGTGATGTCACTCTGGCACCCTTAAACATTTTTAAAAATCCAAGATAGCGGCCATTTTAAAGTGAAAAAATTAAATAAAAAAATATCTAAATCAAGCATAGATGTGTGTGGTACAATAGAGAATTATTAAAATAAATCAGGCTATAATAGTGCCAGGCACAATTTTGACACCTTCACATTCTAATATCAGCTGTGATCTTTCAAACCGGAATAAATAGTGCCTTCTTTTATTAATTGAAAATAAACGACGAAAGTTTTAAATTCGACTTTGATATGCCAATTTTGAAGGATCAACTGTCAGTTTTCAATGTGAATGTGTCAAAATAGTGCCTGGCACAATTATAGCCTGGCTGTATTTCAATAATTCTCTATTATTTCAGTCGGCCTTTGGTCGCCAGAATTGAAATTCGACACTATTTTTTCTGGGGGGTACCCCAACGGAGGGAGAATCATTTTATGAAAAAAATCGACCTGTTAACATAGGCAAGCGATACACCGATTCTAGGGTATTTGGGTCCGCTGAATTCAGTTAAAAGGAGTAATTTAAAGAAACAGGTGATAGCCGGGAATTTATGGTATTACGGTAGAACTGTTTATGTGGAGACTTAGCGAACAAACTTTAATTAAGTTATTTTTGATTTTGAAAGCTTTGCTTAACCCTATTTCAAAGCTTACCAGTGACTTCTGGCCATCAGCCACCATTTTGAAATATTCAACATGGCGACCGTGGGCAAAAATTTAGAAAAGGAGCACATGCATATGATACCTTACTTATAGGGTTCTTGGGTACGCTGAATTCAAATATTATGTTAAAAAAAGATTCAGGGGTAATCTGGTTTACTGTATAAACAATAAAACTGTTTATATGGAGATTTAACCAATAAACTTTATCAAATATTTTTAGAAAGTTTGACAGCTCTGCTCAACCCTATTATAAAACTAACCAATGACTTGGGCATCAGCCATCAGTTTAAAATATTTAAATATTCAAGATGGTGCCGTGAAAAAAATACAAAAGAAAAGCATATGCATGCGATACATCAATTATAGGGTTTTTGGATTCGCTGAATGCAAACCTTTTGTTAAAAGTAGATTTTATATATTCCGGACGAGTGGGGGTATTTTTGGGTTAAACCGTATGCGAAGTCTTAACGAAAATACTTTAATCATGATTTTTATTACAGATTTTGAGAGCTCTGCTCAACCCCATTAGAAAAGTAGCTAATAACTTTTGGGATTATGGCGACCGTGGGAAAAAATTCAAGAAGAAGCATATGCAGATTACTCCAAAATCTTTTTTTAACAACATATTTGGATTTAGCGAACCCAAAAACTGGCATGTGTATGCTTTCCTTTTGTTTTTTTTTCTCAGACATCATCTTGAATAGTTCAAAATGGTGGCTAATGACCAAAAGTCTTTGGTTAGTTTTATAATACAGTTGAGCAGAGCGGTCAAAATCTGTAAAAAACTTTTGATAAAATTTGCTCGTTGTCTCCATACAAACAGTTTTACTGTTTACCCCATAAATACCCCGCACGCCTTCAGATTACTCCAAAATCTTTTTTTAACATCAAATTTGGATTCAGCGAACCCAAGAACTCTATAACTGATGTATCGCATGTGTATGCTTTCCTTTTGTTTTTTGTTCACGGTCGCCATTTTGAATATTTCAAAATGGTGGCTGATGCACAAAAGTCCTTAGTAAATTTTATAATAGAGTTAAGCAAAGCTGTCAAAATCTGCAAAAAAACTTGATTAAGGTTTGTTAGTTAAGTCTCATAAACATAGACAGTTCTATCCTAATATAATAATCCCCCCCCATCCGCTTTAAATTACCCGAAATTTTTTTTAACTGCAGATTTGGATTCAGCGGACCCTTATATTAAACCTGATAACTATCACTATATATGTATATGTATATCCCAGTAGCAGTCCAAGAGTGAAGGCTAGGGGGCCAGGCCCCCCTTTTTCCAAAGAATTTTCCAAGAATTATTCTGGTGTATTACACACCGGAAAAAAATTTGATTTTTTCTAACCACATGATTTAAACATCTAAACTGTCCTAATTTTTGAAAGTCTAGGACCAGTCCTGTATATCCCCTGATAAAAATCCTGACTGACAGAAAGATATTTAATAAAATTTAATTAAAAAAACACAAAATTGTGTAAACTAATGCCTGATTTACCTTGCAACTTATTACTGATTTACCCAGCAACATAAAGCACAATGGATACATTTGGTGCTTAGTGCATCTTTCCATACTAAGCAGGAAGCAAAAAGACAGTCATTATGCAAGAATAAGGTTTGTCCATTGTGCAATATGTTGGGTACAATGATAGCCCTTAATGTACTAAGCACAACAGGGATTCTGCATTAACCCAGCTTCAAATAGGAAAACAACGGCAAATCGATGCGACTGTAAGAAGCAGACCACAACAAAACAGTTAATCATGTATAAAAGGCAATATTTGCTATTTGCTTTGAAAAAAATAACGCACTATTTAACAAATTAAACGAACTCGACCCGGTAGAACTTCGCAAAAATAATCTGGGAATTTTTGTGTTTGTTATCATTTCTGTCAATCTGTGTGCGGCAAGTAAAAAACCAAGTGAAAAATTTGACTTATTTACATGCTGATTTTAAACCAATCTCAAAAGTTTAGAACTTGAATTTTTTACATAAAATATCAAATATTACAAAATGTTATACTACATGGCAAACATGAAAGTAATAAATAATATGGAAAACATATAATTTGTGGGTTATACAGGCAATACTTAAAATTTTAAAAAAAGTTAAGTTGATTTGATTGACGTGACTACGTTCTTTTAACATCCAAACTGTCACCTACATCTAGCGGTCATAATTGTAAGATTTTCTGGGGCCAATTAGCATTCCAGTTTATGTTACAGTTCCGTGTCACAATGGCAATTCATGACTTTTTGCTATAACGCCACTGTAACCTTTATAATAAATCAAATTGTCAGAAACAAATTCTAAATGTCTGACTGCCACATTATTTAATATAAACAATGACCTTACTGTAAAAACCACTGATCTATATATTAAAAAAATTAATACTTGAACCTGATTTCTGGTTTACTCAAAAGGCTCACAAAAACTATCAGTTACAAAAAATGCTTGTTTTTAAAAGGAGAATAGCATATTATAATATAAACGAAATCTGACAGACGCCAGGAATAATGGGCCCAGTGACATATCCTTTAGCTCTAAACCGGGCAAAATCAAATCATTTCATTCATTTAAAATTAAAAGCAGGTGGCAATTGTGGCAAAATGGGTGTTTAAATATCTTTCTAATTGCTTACAGGAAGATGTGCAAGAGCAGGACGCTCAGGTATAGCCTATTCCCTCGTATCACCTGACGAGTACGCTCATTTGCTAGACTTACACTTATTTTTGGGACGACCAATGGTACTGTCTTCGATTAATAATAAAAACGGCAATGTGGGGAGAATACCTCAAAGTTTATTGGAGGATCAAATGAGTACCGTGTTGGGACTTCATGACATGCATCCAGATTTGGTAAGTAGACTCATGTTTTGAAATGGCATTTAATCAATATTTTAGTCATACATTGTTGTAACAATGCAACGGGTATCGAATTAATTGAATATTTAAAAGTTATAGCGAAAACTCCAAAACTTGAAGGTGAACAAATCTTGAGCTTTGCGAAAAATTAACGTATATATGTATATGTATGAAAAGGTCAAATGAACAAAAAAAGTTTAAATATCTTTTGATCAAAATTTTTTGTCAAGTTATAACATTGGTTAAGTTTGAAGAGGGTGGGGGAAAACTGCAAATTTAAAAATTGCAAGTTGTTATTTGTTGTTGTCAGCTGTTTTATATTAAGATTTTTTGACATAACATAATATTTACACTAAAAATAGCAAAATTCAAACTAATATTATAACTTCACAAAAGACGAACCGGTTATAACAAAAAAGGGTATCTAAAGATAGCCAGATACCTTTTCCTTAAGTTAAGGTTGGAAAGTAGCTAAATTTCCGAAAATCGATAATATTGGCCATTATGCAGCCATTCTCTTATTAGTCCACAGTACAACAGTCTAATTTTTTAAGTGATAAGTAACATGCTGAATTTTCTTGCGTAGCTTTATTTTGCTGAGTCGCCACTTTTTTTCCTCTGCAAAAGTTCTTGTATGGAATCATCTAATTTTGGGGACAAACATTTTTTATATTTATTATTATAAAATCTTCAGATTTACGCAAAAAATTAATTGTTACTAATGAGTTGATTACAGCTACCAAATTGTTTAGCGCCAGCGCCCTCTCTTAGGAATCACTTTCAACATTTTTCGAAAATAATAAAGAGAGAAAGAAAAAATAAGAAAAAAGTTTTCTGCTTCGGCCTTTCGGACTTTTTTCTTATTTTTCTTTCTTTAATTTCACTTATTGTTTATAGTTTTCGGTCCTTCCATTATTTTGCAATTTGGTATTTGATAAAAACATTTCATGTAAAAAAAGCCAAGTACGCAAACATGGCATTCCGTAAAAAGAATTGAGATAAAAGTAAAGCCAAGTTCTCCAATACAAATTTCAAAATGAAAGGTTCTTACTAGTGTGGAAATGTATTTTTAAACTTTGCTATTGCAGCCAAACTTCTTTATGTTCAATTTATCACGCACTGTGCCTGAGAGTCATTTACAGCCGTAATAGCCAAGTTTAGAAAAATATTTCCAAACTAGTAAGAACCTTTCATTTTGAAATTTGTATTGGAGAACTTCGCTTTACTTTTATCTCAATTCTTTTTACGGAATGCCATTTTTGCGTACTTGGCTTTTTTACATGAAATATTTTTGTTATGATTTCACTTCTTTTTTAAAGGAATTGGATAATACTTAATTTTTAAAGTAGTAAAATATGCGGAATATTGTTCAAAACTTTTGCAATGCCTTACTTAAATTTTTGAGGTTTTTAAATTTTTTTCCATGGTTTTATCGTAGCTCTCTAGCGTTTCTGAAAGTGCACAATGTTACTTTTACATAACTTTACATGTATAGGGGAGGGAAATAAATTAAAATTGTCGTGTTTTTAAATTTTGTCCTATATTTTTATCATAGTTCCTATCAGTCTTCCAATGCTCAGCTCTCTAGCGTTTCTGGAAGTGGGTAATGTTACTTTTACATAACTTTACATTTATAGGGGAGGAGAGTAAATGAAAATATTGGACTTTTTAAATTTTTTCCCATGGTTTTATCATAATTTCTATAAGCATTCCAATGCTCAGCTCTCTAGCATTTCTGGAAGTGGGCAATGTTAGTTTTATATAAATTTACATTTATAGGAGCGGGAAGTAAATTAAAATGTTGGTTTTTAAATTTTTTCATATAGTTTTATCATATTGTCTTTCAGTCTTAAAAAGTTCAGCTCTCTAGCGTTTCTGGAAGTGGGCAGTGTTACTTTTACATAACTTTACATTTATAGGGGAAGGAAATAAATTAGAATTTTGGGGCGTTTTAATTTTTTTCTATAACTTTATCATAGTTACTATCGGTCTTCCAAAGCTTAGCTCTCTAGCATGTCTGGAAGTAGGCAATGTTACTTTTACTTAACTTTACATTTATAGGGGAGGGAAGTAAATTAGAATTTTGGGGTGTTTTAATTTTTTCCTATAGTTTTATCATAGTTCCTATCAGTCTGCCAAAGCTCAACTCTCTAGCATTTCTGGAAGTAGGCAATGCTAATTTTACATAACTTTAAATGTATAGGGGAGGGGAATAAATTAAAATTTTGGGGTTTTTTGATTTTTTCATATAGTTTTATCATAGTTCCTATCAGTCTGCCAAAGCTCAACTCTCTAGCATTTCTGAAAGTGGGCGATGCTACTTTTACATAACTTTAAATGTATAGGGGAGGGGAATAAATTAAAATTTTGGGGTTTTTTGATTTTTTCCAGGGGTTTGGTCATAATTTCTATCAGTCTGCCAAATTTCAACTTTGTAGCATGTCTGGAAGTACAGTAGAATATTGATGATCTATACATGAGTGAGTGAGTGGCAATTTCGACGTTTTTTGAAATTTCGTAACTACTTTACTACTTTATGGAATTTCATAAAACTTGGAGGGGTTGTTAACTTCATGGAGATCTACTATTGTGCGAAGTTTGAGATCCGTAGCTCATTCCGAGGTAGAGTTTTAGGTAGGTCAAATATCGGCTGAAATGTTTCAAGAAAAGATGGTTACGGCGCGCGAACTTGGCGAGTCACTGCCGTGTCCTCAGATACACGAAAATTTAGCCTGTTACTCACTTAAAACTTAGACTGGTGTACTGTGGAGTGGACTTTCCCTGAGTGCGACGGCTATACAAGTAAACCATATTCTACTCTGTAACTATTTTTCTAGGAAAGTCTTGAAGCTACTGCCAGCAATGGTTATAAACAGTATATTAAATCTCGTCAGGCAGCATCGCTAGAAAGTAACAGACGAAGCAAAGATGTTCCGTGGAGCACTTGTTCCATACATCCGCTGTTTTGCGAAATTGGAGGCAAAAAGGAAATCGAGAGAGAAAATTTGGTAGATAAGATGAAACAGTACAGGCCACAAGGGGTAAGCATTAATAATGGTTTACCAGAAATTAAATTAAAATTAATTAAAACTCTAATAAAGTAGCATTTTGGTTTTATGTTGTGTAACATTTTACGACCTGATATAAATTCTTATTATACAGCTTATAAAAACTAAAAAACCCATCAAAAATTTACAGCAAGACGGACCATTTGGTTCTTTTAGTTTGGATTAGGCAGTTAAGACTTTTCAATTTTATGTTATGGATGATTCTACCAAAAGTGGGCTATATGTATATCATTTTTGTTCATTGCCTTTAAATAACAGTACAGTACAGTAAATAATTTTGTTTTTTTAAAATTTATGTAACTAATTAGGTGTAAGCTAAGAAACATTTATTTTTCCGAATTTTAGGAATTATTGCATAAAAATTCCAGAGGGATGAGTACCAGAGGAATGAGTTTTTTAATGGTTTTCCAATTTAAATCAAAATCTATTTAGACTACTTAACTTAAGTTTTATATAATCTATACTTATAATTTTAAAACAATCAACAAAAAAATTATACTGTTGATATCAGTCGAATATTTGCTGACCAGAGGAATGATAATTGAAGCGTTCCTTTTTGATTTCTCCGAAAAAAACTAATTTTCTGCCGAAAATAAAAAGATCTATAACTTCAACCAAACTAAAGTTGACATTATCTGTCACAACTTGTCACCTTCACAAGTAAATTAGATATCCAGGGCCGTCTCTTTCTCTAGAAATTAACCGGTGGTATTCACAAATATTGTGTTATTAAAAATGGAGCACGTTTAAAATTGTAAAATTTTCCGGACAAGATGTAAATTTGGATTTTCAAAAATATGACTGCAAACTTAAGTTTTATCAATTTTTTGATAAATAGTTAAGACTTGGTTAAATATTATGTATTAAGATATTTTTTTCAATTTGAGTTTTTAAGATTTGGTTTGGGACTACACCAGAGGAATGAGGTATTTGCTTTGTAATAAAAAAAATTATAAACTTGGCATTTTTTTTTATACATTCAACTCAAATGCTCCATAAAGAAAACATTTCGTTTTAAATCTTATAACTAAAACTATGCTTCATTTGCAGTCTGTGTTTGAAAAACATGCATTCCCACTCCACAGCACCATTTTTGTAGAATCATCCTTATAGTACATTTTTTATATTTTTACAATTTTTACATTCTTTAAGTGGTAATATTTTTAATTGTTGTCGGTGGTACTTTGATGTTTATCTGGCTATCTTTTGTAACAATCCTATTTAATGCATAGCTTGGAAAATCCAAAAAAGACCATTCTAACTGGGTCCTTAAAGCTTATTCTAATTTATATTTAAAAACCTCTAATATTTTGACGTTCGCTTTATAGAAGTTGTTACACAATATTTTTCAAGCCCTTAAACTTAAGCTTGTTCAAATAACATACTATTCATAAAGGTGTGCAATTGGGCGCCGGTGCAAAAGAGCGATACTGAAAACAGCGACATTTAAAAGAGTGACATATCAAGCGTCATTAAACTGTCGTATACTGATTTGGTTGCAGTATAGCTCTCTTGTCCTCGAACCAGGTTGCTTAGTTCCATTTAGCCTGTGTTAACAAATTGTGCGGGGTGAGGAGAGCGGCGTGACGTCACCACTTATGCTAAATCCTTTGTTTACGTTCGTTGTATATGGTGTTATTCGTATTTTCAAGAGAGTTTTGTTGATATTTCGCTGAATAGTTTGTGTTTTTTGGATTGTTTCAGTGCAGTGCTATTAAGAAAATACATATAAATAAATATTTTCATGTGTGGTTTGTTAACAGTGTGTAAAAATTCGATTCAGGACAGAGAAGAACGTTTGTTTACAGGGTAAAAAAAATGGCCACGATTTTCTCAGCAAATGGACTTATATCTAATGGTTATTATTATTATTAATTATTCTGTAATTATTATCTAAAGTATATTGATCAATAATTTCCACTGTAATTTTTTTGGCTCACTATGCCTGGAAGAATCTGTGCGGTTGCTGTGTACAAATGTAATAATAAATACTTTTTTTTATGTTCTATATTCCCGTTTTTTAATTATCTATTAAATAATTTCTTAACATGCTTTAAAAAGCGGTTGTAATAATTAAACTATACATTATGTGCATTTTTTTCTCTTTGTTTTTTGTCTATTTGTTAAGAACAATATTTGTGCTTAAATAAATCAATAAATTTTTCGTCTATATTTCCGTTTTTAATTATTATTATCGCAAAATAATTTCTTTACATACTTTTAAAACAATTGGACAAATTATATAGGTACTACGACATTATGTGTAGTTTTTTTTCACTTTAAGTATTTAAATTTAATTTATTTAACAGATATTTCAAATATAAGATCATTTATCATCCTTTTATTTAATGTAAAGACAATATTTTTAAATGTACAGGGTGTCCCAAAAAGGGCACTTTGGAGGGTTTAAGGTACTTCTAGAGAAGACAGAGAAAAACTGACCACGCATTACGAGGCTCAAATTTCAAAAGAAGACTTATAGTGAAAACCGCATTTTGAAATATCGTCTCGTCTTTGAGCTACGGGGGCTTTTTGAAAAGTCTGCATTTTGGAGGGGGGTCTATAACTTCGTTATTATTGGAAATATTGATTTAGAGTAAATTGCAATTTTATAGACTTTGTCACGAGGAATTCAACCGCTAAATTAAATTTTAACTGTCACTTTTAGTTTTTGAGATATGACATAAAGTTGCATTTTTTCTTATGGAATGGCCTATATTTTAATTAATTTTCTAATTTGTGATTGAATTCTTTTCAAAATGATGTATCATATGTCATAGTTTGATTGAGCGGTTTCGGAAATAATTAAAGTTTTTTATTTTTGTCTAGTGTGCGTTGAATGACGTCATGCGCCATTGACGTGAAAGCCTTGCGGTCAAATCCTACTTCAATGCTCCTATAGTTTTGTTGTCTTATACTATGCAAATCAAGTTGGCCTTGCGTCTTGGCGTTTTGTCATTGTTTTCAATTGTTTAAACAATTTGACATTACGCTTTGATATGAACTTATTTTGCACAAAAGCGTTTTAATTTTATTTTGAAATATGTATCATTTTTTAAAACTTTTTATAACTAGGCTTTGAGGGCCGTCAGCTGAATTATAATTTTTCCAAACCAGCCTTACTATATTTGTGACTGTGTAAAATAATAAAAATACTGGAGTGCCTTTACCTGCCTCAGCAGAAAATCATAGCGCACTAGAAATAAGTGAAAAAGCTGAATATCTTCTAAACCGCTCAATCAAACTATGATATATGATACATCATTTTGAAAAGAATTCAATGACGAATTCGAAAATTAATTAAAATATAGGCCATTCCATAAGAAAAAATGCAACTTTATGTCATATCTCAAAAACTAAAAGTGACAGTTAAAATATAATTTAGCGGGTGAATTCCTCGTGACAAAGTCTATAAAACTGCAATTTACTCTAAATCAAAATTTCCACTAATAACGAAGTTATAGACCCCCTTCAAAAATGCAGACTTTTCAAAAAGCCCCCGTAGCTCAAAGACGAGACGATATTTCAAAATGCGGTTTTCACTATAAGTCTTCTCTTGAAATTTGAGCCTCGCAATGCGTGGTCAGTTTTTCTCTGTCTCCACTAGAAGTACCTTAAACCCCCTAAAAGTGCCCAATTTGGGACACCCTGTACAATGCCCCAATTTTGCATAAAATTTAATTTGCATAGAAAAAATAGCTCTAAAACTACATAAAATCCAATATAACAAAAGGCGCGCCTTCTGCCCAGCACAAGTGGTGACGTAACATCGAGTTTGACCTTGAACATCGATTGCAGACAGATTCGGCAAACTGAGCAATCCTGTCTAGTGTATAATCGTTGAGGTTAGTATACCAAACCTAACCTGGTTTGTTCATTTGTTGTTTAGGAAATAAGCTAACTAGTTTGGAACAACATTAGAAACAGCGATAATACTTTTTTTTCTGTCTGACCTAACCAGTATAGATGAAACAATTGAATTTTCACTCGCTGTTTTCAATGACGCTGTTTTAAAATGTCGTTGTTTTAAATTTAGCTTTTTTTATTGTTTTTTTTTAATATGTCGCTTTGAACTATCGCTCTTTTGATATGTCGCTTTTTATATGTCGTTGTTTCAATATGTCGCTGTTTAAAATATCGCCCAAATGAGACCGCTGTTTTAAATGTCCCTGTTTTAAATATCGCTCTCTTAAACCGGAGCCCTGTAATTGGATTGCCATTTAAAGGTTAACTTCAAAAGAAAAACACTTGCTTCAGTGGCGGCTCGTGAAGTATAAGAATGGGTGTGCGCTATAATAACTGAGTCGAAATAAATTTAAAATAAATAAAGTTAAAAAAATTTGCATATTTATTTGTAACCAAATAAAAGAACTTATGGTGCCCACTAGGTAATAAGATTGTCAAAGTAAAAAAAAGCAGGTCTCCAATAAATAAAAATATGCCTACACAAAAAAAAATTACCTACAGTATACATACATATTAGTTTTTAGCCAACGAAGGATAACATTAATTCAATGTACAAAACCGTTTTATCTTAGCTTTTGATTCAAATACCATTTCATAATGTAATGTTCGTATATGTTGATTCAAAAATTCATGCTTTTTAATTTTTGCCTGTAGATGATTTAAGTCAGTTACCCCTATGCGGCTCCAGCTTTTATCCATGCTTGCATTGAAAAGTAATAAGCATGGAAAACAAAATAACGAGTTTGTAACATCACATTCACAAATCCAGTTGTTTTTTTGGTAAATATCTTTTCTAAAGTATCTTTTAAAATTCCTACCTTCTTTTCTTGAGGAGCAAGTTTGCGATAATTCTAGTTCTGGAGTCGGCCTTCCTAATCTTTTAATTTCAATTTTTTAATTTAAATTAAAGGAGGAAAAGCTTGCTATAATGTTTTGTACACAATTAAGTCTTAAATTACTTCCAGGATTACCCGATCCCGAACTTATAACTGCCTCAGACATATTCGACACTTGTAGATAATAATTTACCCAAAAATTACAAACAAGAAGCCGAAAACAGCATAAAATTCACTTAAAAACTGCGTAAATAAATTTTAATTACACCCAATACACGCATAGTATAACGATAATATAAACAGTAATCAGCTGAGAACTATAAAAAAACAATGCAAGTGTGTATTGATTTAGCGCACCACCCCGCCCTTTTCTCGGCCGATATCCCGAGCATTTCCGATCCAATTGCGTGGCAAAAATTGGATTAAAGAGGAACGCCGAATCCACGCGCACCTCCAGATTCAAGCCCGCCCTCTTATATCTCTAGATTCAAGCGAGGCGAGGCGATCGAAGTTCACCGTGTGCGGCAGCAAGCGTCAAGTCGATATTAATTACTTCCGTTAATGGCCGATAGATGCCACTAGCGGGATCGGGATCATTAATAAATAAATAAAAAACAACAGTAATTATTTAATAATGGTTTGTATTTATTTTTTTTCTTATTTTTGCTGGGGGTGCGCGCGCACCAGCGCTCCTGGACGAGCCGCCCCTGACTTGCTTACACTAAAATCTAGAAATGACATTTAGAAATTTTCAATATGTATGTCAAAAGACTTTTATAAGGTTTTATAAGAAATTTTAAGTTATGATTTCATTCTTTATCTAATTATGTCATATCACAGCCATGTGGTGGTAAAAAATTGACTAAATTTATATTCCTTGAATATTTTAGACAATTTTTGAAATCTGTGGAAAAAATAAATCTCAGGAGTATTTAGCGATGAAAGAAAAACGCGCATATCACCGGGAAAAAATACAAAACCACCACAGAATCCTACAGGATAAAATTAAAGAACAAGAACAACTTCTTGACACTAGAAATTTGTCGAACCTTATTAGCAGCAACGAGGAGGATATTCAAAGTAATTTTACACAAATCGTGGCACCCAAGAAGAGAAGAATGGACATACTGTATGATAGAAACAAGAAATTGAAGAGTAAAAGCGATGTTTTTATTCCATATGTTCCTGACGATCACCACGCAGAAAAAGGGTAAGTCGACCTATAGTTAATGTTTTTATTAGCGTTTTAGACCTGTTGTAATTACAGTACCGGCTAAGACTAGAGAAGTCACCTAAAATTGTATATAAATTCGACCAACTATCAAAGAACAAGTGGTGCATTTGAAAACTTCAGTTGTCCTTACCTTTTTTTCGGCGATTTCCGATTCAAAATCACTTAAAAAAAACAAGGCACTAAATGATTTTGTATGGAAAATTGCCAAAACAAGTGAACTGAGAACTGAATTGAAGTTCTCAAATGCACTACTTTTTCCGTGATAGTTGGTACAGGATTAGATTTATATACAATTTTTAGGTGGTTTTTATACTTATGACTGGCCCTGTAGATAATTGTTATAACTGTTTAAAGTTTAAATTTAAATTTATTTAATTAATGTGGCAAATTTTTAACCATGAGACAAATCGGGCCAAGTCTCAAAGCAACATTATAATAAAAATCAATGGTAACATAATTCAAAATCCCAACATAATAGCACAAGAGTTCTTAAACCAATTTTCCCTAGATCTAATAGGGCTGTCTAACAAAACATATGATCAAATCCAAGATGTCTTCCATAGGACAAACAAACCGATTTCCCATAAGCCGTAATGTTAACAAAAACGTAAATTTTACAAAAACGACAAGAGCTTTAGTCTCAAAAATTAATCAGTTTTAAGAACAGATCCTTTGTGCATATGGGAAAAATGCGTTTTTCTTAAAAATATTAAACTAAAGCGAGAAAATCTGAAATAAAAGGGACCATGTTTTCTTCAAAAAAGTAGGTTATGTTTTTGTTTATTTTGTTTTTTTTAAAACTTTTTTTCTAGTTTTTTCACTTATTTTGAATTATTACATGGGCGCACCAAGGGGGCGGGGGCTAGGGGCCCAGACCCCCCCCCCCCCCCAAACCACATATTTTTTTTAGATATTTTCCATATATTTCATGAATAAACAGAAAAAATAGCATAAAGTACAACATCATGAGACCTCTGGGGGCCCCCCAAAGGTATCGGGCCCCCAAAGGTTTTTGAAGTTTTTTGACCAATGAATCAATGAACTATCAGCCCAAGGTAGGGGAAAGTAGTTCTATTCAAAGAGCTCACTTCAAGGCTCACTTAACAGAGACGAAATTGAAATAGACTAAACTTTTCTCATCAGATTCAGGTTTTCTATTAGGATTTTTTGTTGTACTTGACTAAACCTTTTGCTAAGTAATAGGCCTTCTATAGTGTTAAACTGTGAAAAATATTTCACTATGATTTTTAGGTTTAGACAAAGTTTAATTGTTTTAACCCTCCAGTAGTGACATGAAAAAGAGGCACAACTTATAGGTAGGTCACATATGAGTTCCAACCGAGGTTGATCAAGCAAACTTCTAATAAGTACTTTACAAAATATGTTTATTTAAAAAAATATAAGTAAACATTTAAAAAAAAAACTTGCAAAATTAAAATACAGTTTTTCCTTGTCATTGGCCTCACACACTGTACATCACCATATGATTTTCCATGAACTATAATACATAGGGCTTAAGTACAGTCAAACCTAAGGTTCATCAGCTCACAACAGTAAGTACTGTTCAAATTTTACAACAGTACAATATTCGCTGTTGTGTTACTACTGTTACTATTACTTTTATTACTGTTTTTTTGTAACAATATTTGCTCAATTATGTATCTAAAAGTTTATGCAAATAAATATATACTCTACTCTACAATTGGGCGTAACAGCATATGAGTATGAGTATTAAAACCCAAGTTTTCTTGAGAGAAATTGAAAAAAATATCTGAGAGAACTTATTTGTTTTTCTTGTGGTCATTATAGTCAACAAAGATTACTTTTTTTTCCATCTATTATTAATGATGCCATAAAAAAATTTTTTTGGTAATAAGCTCAGAACAGTACCATAGAAATTTCACAACAGGACTTGTAGTAGGTCCAGTCAGATACTATACAAATTTTATGGTCTACAAGTTTTAGGTGTCAAAAAGCATGGAAATAAAGGAAAATTTGCACCAAAATAGTTTAAGATAAAAAGAGGTTTGAGTTAGGGAGATTGTCAAATTCACCAGTTTATTCTAAACTGTTTTGAGGTCTGTAAAATAAATATATATTAAAGAAAAAGAAACTTTGATGATACAGGACTTCACTCGACACTATACAGGAGGCTACACTACCAAAAGTTTATTTAAGAGTTCTGTAGGATGGTGTACAAATTTGGTTCAGCTCATTATTCACACTTTAACCTCATATTGTTTTCCTTTTCTTTCTTCTCTGGACCCTTTTTTCAACGATCATTTTTAAAATTTTTCAACCGTTTTCAACTGTATTCTAGTTTTGAAAGTTGCTTGCCTAGAATAGTAAAAAAATCATAGTGAAATATTTCTTACAGTTTAACACAATTCTATGTTACACTTCTGCAAAAGGTCCACTCAAGCATAAAAAAAGATCCCAATAGAAAATGTTGCCAAAATGGCAGTTACACCAACACAAACCTGACAAAAAAACTTTCGAATATTTTAATTTATCCTCTGTTAAGTCAGGTAATAGAGCACTTATCCACTTTCTTTTCCCTTCTTTGAGCTGATACCTAGTTCATTTAAATCAAGATGATTTTTTAAGGTCAAAATAATTGGCATTCCATCAAAACTAACATTATCAAGCTCTCCCCAGCTGCCACAATTCATAACAGCACAGAAACTAATAATAATGATTCAAACTGAGTAAAAAACTGGAAAAAAAGTAAAAAAAAAACAAAAGTAAATAAAAACATAACCTGACTTTTGAACAAAACATGGTCCCTTTTATTTGAGATTTACTGGCTTCAATTGATTTTTTTTTAAGAAAAACGCATTTTTCCCATGTGTACAAAGGTTCAATACTTAAAACAGCATCTTTGTTGTAAAGTAAATCGTTTCACTTTTTTTAAAAATTACGTTTTTGTTAACATTGCGGCTTATGGGAAAACGCTTTGTTTGTCCTATGGCGACCATCTTGGATCGAAAAACAGCTGATCGTGACAGTTTGTTAGACAAGCTAATACCTAACAATAGAGAAATAAAATATGACAGTAAAATCCCTAACTCATTTTTTCTTAGACCTGTAGACAGTACTGAAATTTTGTCGATTATTAAAAAACTTCCAAATAAATTTTCATCAGGTTTGGATGAAATTCCAACATATATTTTAAAACAGGTTGATGAATACATATGTGAACCCCTCACACACATTATTAATTGTTGTTTCGTCAAGGGAGAATTTCCTGTGCAACTAAATTTTCAAAAAAGGAGATAGACAAGTTCTTGGTAATTACAGGCCAGTATCTTTGCTGCCACCAGTGTCAAAAGTCTTTAAAAGGTCAATATACAATCGACTAATTAATTTTATAGAAAGAAACAACTTACTATATAAAGGCCAATATGGTTTTAGACCAAAAAAGTCCACCGAGGAAGCAATTTACAATGTTATAACAACAATACAGAATAACCTACAACAAGGACAAAAGTGTATACTTTGACCTCTCAAAGGCCTTTGACACTATAAATCACAAGTTACTTTTGGAAAAACTGCCACGTGTTGGCATTAGAGGGCTGCCTTTAAAACTGTTACTTTTATCACAGAAAGAAAGCAAATTGTTTCACTAACAAAAAAACACAGACAGTATTTTTCGAACTGGTGTGACATGCAGCAGGGGGTGGCTCAGGGATCGATCCTGGGGCCACTTATCTTTCTGTTGTATGTTGATTAGGTTCTAGAAAAAATAACAGTTGGCGAAGTAGTCCAGTTTGCTGATGATAAAACTGTGACTGCATCTGGACGTAATAGTCAAGAACTCTCTAAAAAATGCTCTCAAGCTTCCAATGAAATGTCAAACTGGTGTGCAGACAATTCTCTTAGGCTTAACATGGGAAAAATTGGCTTACTAACTTATCGCAAACAAATCAAAACTGATGAATCTTTATATGTTCAGTTCAATGGAAAGTCTATACCAGTTTTAGAATGAACAGATTTTTTAGGAATCACAATAGATTCATGTCTTCGTTGGGAATAACAAATAAATAAACTAAAAAATATAGTTAATAGATCTTGTGCTGTCTTCGTTGGGAACAACAAATAAATAAACTAAAAAACAGACTTAATAGCTCTTGTGCTGTTATAAGACGCCTTAGAGATCTGGTTTCATTTGACAGTCTTAAAACATACTATTATGCAAGTATACATAGTGTACTATCATATGGTATTATTTTATGGGGGTTCTCTTTTGCAATGGATGTTTTCCGAACGCAAAAAAAGAATTATAAGGTGTTTACTGAAACTTAAACCAGGCACTTCATGTGCTCCGCACTTCACCAGACTAAGAATACTGACAGTGCCATCTATCTATTTCCTTCAACTTGTTATTTTTGTTAAAAAACACAAAGCCCTTTTTCCAACAAACAGTGACAGATACGGCAGTAATATGACTGTTGAAACAAGACCCAGAGCTGAACTCGCAATTCCTATGCATCGATCAACATTTTTTGAAAAGGGACCATTTTATAAAGGTATAAAAACGTACAACATTACCAACAGAGATCAGATCAATTGAGAATAAAATAAAATTTAAAAACGCTACAAAAAACTATCTTTACCAAAAATGTTTATATGTATTTATTTAGGTATTTCACTTACTAATTTAAAAATGAAATAACATATTGTTCCAAGTATTTGGTACAAATTTTTGACGTTACTTTGTCAAACATTGTTTTGATTTTGTCGGCAATAAATGTTTTGAGTTTGAGTTTGATACATTGAATTACATATCTGCTTCGTCAAAACATACTTTACAGTTAAACTTGAAGACTAAGTATAAATCGGTCTTTATGGTTCTTAGGTGCGCTTACATTGAATCGTAAGTTATTGTTGAGTAACTGTAATTTCAGCTATGCTTCGTTCTTTGAAAAATGCTTTTTTTCATAATTAGTCTTTGTTTGAAATTAATCTTGTACCTGGCATTTTTTCAATAAAAACTTTTATTAATTAAATTATTATTAATATTATTACTATTATACACAAATTTAAAAAACGTTTTTATATATATACTCTGCCAATATATGGGCCCCTAAGCTCACACTAGGTACTAGAGTTATAGTGCACGTGTGAGCTAATATAACTAAAAACTGAAATATATTTTATTCAACTCCAGACTAAATTACCTTTTGTTTGATACCACACAAGCCATGTTTTGACTTAAACTCAAATTTTTGAAATCTACCCCCACCCTTAAAAAATACAAAAAACTAAAATGTATTTTGTTAGACTCCGGACTCAATTACCTTTCGTTTGATTTCACACACGCCATATTTTCACTTAAACTATAATTTTTAAAATATACCCCCACCCTTTTTTTTTAAATAAATTAAAATGTATTTTGTTTAACTGCAGACTCAATTACCTTTCGTTTGATATCATACACGCCATATTTTCACATAAACTCTAATTTTTGAAATCTACCCCCACCCTTTTATTTGGTTTGTGTTCGGTGGATTTTGTTTATTTTTAAATGGGACCATCTCGACCCAAGACCCAGCCTAGGTACCAAATTTCATTAAAATCGGCCAAGCGGTTTTTGAGTTATGCGCGTTGGTCGTTACAGACAGACAGACAGACATACAGACAGACAGACAGACGGCGCAACAAAAAAGTTTCAAAATTATCTAAAACGCAAAGATATATAAAAAAATTTGAAATCGGAGCAACTTTTTTTTTCTCGAAAAAATTAAGATCACCATAGCTCACACTACTATAGTATAGTATATGTGTGAGCTAAAAATTCTTAACAAAATGAATGGATATTACGAATAAAAGAAAATAATCAAAATAACATACACATTTTTAACCGGCCCTGAATGAATAATAAATAATTACTATAATTCTCCTTAATTCTTTTTGTTTGTAAAAATATACAGGGGCAACGAATTTGAAATATAAAAAAATACAGAAAGACGTCAGTTAAGATTTTTGCAGTATAATCTTTTTTTTTAATCCTTTTTTGTTGATATGTTGTTGTTTGTTTTTTGTATTCGAGATTCTTCAAATAATACACAGTTCTATTAAAAATAGTGGGTTTTGATATTATGCAAGTTATTTCTAATTTTAGTTTATCAATTAACAATTTCCACAACGAAGCTAGTAAAGCAGCTCTGGACTTGATAGGTGATTCCGAAGAAGCGATGCGCATGTCAAAACATACCAAAAAATGGGACAGAAAGAAAAAGAAGATGGTCGGAGTGGAGGTAGGCAATATAACTATTCTAAATATACAGCTTATCAGTTATAAAAAACGTTTTTGTATCAGTATAAGTTCTTATTTAAGTTTAAAGCAATTTAAACATTAAGCGAATCACCATAGTTAATTATCTTTCGGTGTAACATAACATATTTTTAAGAATAATAACTTTTAAAAAATTATTAAGGAAAAAGGTTTACGTATTAAGTTTTTAGATCAGATTTAAATTTGCAATTTGAAGAATCAATCAATATAATTTTTTTAAGGGTTAAACATTGAACTTCGAAAGTTTTTGATTCGAGTTATTACAAAAAGCAATTTTAGGACACTTATTGTTTTGGCCATTTCTGTATAAATTTTAAAATAACTCGAAAACTAAAGCTCTAAGAAAATTTTGTTATAACATAAATTACACAATTACAAAAATTTCGCAACAAAGTAACGGTATTGATTAAGCATTTCCAATTGCTAATATCTTTTTTAACCTTCCAGGGTGGCGCTGTGTTCACATAGAGTAATGAAGAACTCACGGTCCCCATTTTTTTTTAAAAACTTTGGTGGCCATTATTTTTAAAACATTGTGAGTTTGAAGATATTTTAAGTAATTAATAGGGGAAAAATTATTGAAAGAAAAAATTATATATCGGAGTCCGCTACTCTGAAAGGTTAAAGAAAAGAAAGAGTAACAAAGGAGAAAACTCTATTAAAACAGTTTTCTCTTTTTTTTTGTCTCATTATTGTTTTTCCATTATTTTATTTATTATGTAATTCTAATCTGCTTTGTCAATAGGATGATTTATTCTTGACAATAAAGTATTTTTTGATTGATGATTGATTGAATATATATATATATATATATATATATATATATACATATATATATATATATATATATATATATATATATATATATACATATATATATATATATATATATATATATATACATATATATATATATATATATATATATATATATATGTGTAATATGTAGGATCCCAAAAAAGGAAAAATCAAAACAGAATCAGGTGTTTGGATACCGGCAACATACAAGAGTAACAGATACGCACAATGGAAAGAAAAGTCTAAAGTCGGGTCACAAAATGACAATAATGATAATGAAGACGGGGAAGAAGAACCAGGTAAGCTTTATTTTTAGTTTTTAGCTATACAGGTGTGTAAAGTGCATCAGGTGACCTGGATTTGTTTACTAAATGTAAATTGTTAAAAAGATCATCCAAATCGTTAAAAAGATACAGGGAGTTGATACTTTAATTTAAATAAATTACAATAATTTTAAAGCGACAAAAATATTCATGATACTCCGTTTTACCACCACACACACAATTACCACTTCATTCAGACTGTGATTAAAAAAAGTATATATAAAGTATGCTATTGTTAGGGTCCCTGTATGTTGACATATTTAATATATCCAAATATGTCAACATACAGGGACTCTAGCTATTGTTATCTAGTTCTACATCTTTGAGAGCGTTCTTACTCTTTTTTTAACTTAAACAACTATTTTCATTTCTCTAGTTCAAATCTAACTTTTCTCAAAGTTTCAACTCAATATTTTTTAGTTTTGAGTCTTTTTTCTTGAGTTTTTTTACATCTAGGATCTTTTTAGTGAAACGGCCATTCAAGCATTCGAGTAATTTCTATAGAAAAAAGCTTTGACAGGTGTGCGATTGACCTACCAGAAGCGACGGTCGAATTCCAATACGTAGATCAGGTTGCAAGACGTGGAATTTGCCTTGAGACAAATTTTTACAACTTTTTTTCGTTGGCCTATGCTATTTGTTATGGTAAACCAAGGCCAACACAAAAATAGCCACGATCCTGAAAAAATCAGCTGTTCTCCCGGGGCTGAATTTTACATTGGGTCTTATGGGAGGTCAGAGGTTTTTTTATGGTATTTTCAAAATGGCACTACAGATTTCCGTAAAATTTCAGTGAAATATTCTCAGACACCATCCCGATATTCCACCAAAGGTTTGTAAGGAAGCAACGTGATTAAAAGGTTAAAATCTTCAAGATTTAGCATTCCTTATTTTGAATTCAAATTACCCGCCATGTACCACATGCCAACTGTTATATTTGACTTGTATTTGACTTTGTCATCTGTGATTGTTACATTTCCTTCTGCTTTAAATTTAATTTTTGTGTGAGCTAATGAAGCGGCTATGAAAAATTAAGGATTACTATACATTACATTTAAAAAAATTTGTTCTGCCAGAATAAAGTAAAAACAATCTCAAAAATGACTTTATTTTTAAAAAAATCAAATATTCATGAACCGTCATTCCAACTTCAATATTTTAAAGACAATCAGCTGTGTCGTAACGTGACCATCAAAAAAAAATCAGCCCCGGATGTGACGTCAACAAAGTGGAGGATCGTGGCCCGTCCATTTTGATAGCCCTGGGTAAACAGCTGATAACTGTCAAAAAGTTATCTCAAAAATTATGATATGGAGTTTACGTCGGCTGTTGCTAATTTTATGAGGGGAAACTTTAAATTGCTATAAGATGGCGAACGTACGGTTTTAATACGTCGTAAGCCGTTAGGGAACCGTTGGTTTCGTAACTTTAGTCATGTTTGACGACTTATTAGGTAGTTATAGGTGCCGATTTGGTATAATGTTAGCTGAAATTAAGTAGTACACTAATATTCGCCATTCTGAACGAGTCGGCCATTGTAAAATATTTTTTTGCTTTTTAGATTTATCTTGAAATTCAAAAATGCCATTTACTTTTGGGAAATAATGAACATTTTTACAACAAAACTAACAATATTACAAGTCAAACAAGTTTCGTGGCTTTATTTTTAATTATAATAATACTAATATTAGTATTATTTGGCTTAAAAATTCCGTTGATTGACGCTCACTGTCTTGATGACGGGTACAAATGCAATATGTGTTGATCCGGCCTGAAAGACAAAGAGCTGTCGTAGGTCACGGACTATAGTTGTTTTCTTTTATTTGCATTCGATCTTTTCATTGATCGATATTGTATAGCAGTGTTTCGCCTGCTTTTGTTTCTCTCGTATCTCGGTAGATGGCGCTTCTTGTGATAGTTTTCTCACTATTTACATTTGTTTAGAAACAAAACCGTCTAATTAACTTCGCAAGATTTGTCACATTGACCAGTAGCGTTCTGAGGAGTCCCATAAGGACGAAACAGTTAACTGTCAACACTTATTAGGTGTTCATTAGATCTTGGACCCCCGTGAGGTTAAGCTTACAGGCTACCCACGGAAAAATATGAGGGAAACAAAAACTCCTGTTTGCCCGATTAGCCACGAAACTTGTTTGATTTTTAAATTCACGGGTACGAAATTCCACGTTTGTAACAATATTACAAAAATAAAATGTTTTGACCTATTTTTTTCAAAATTTATTTTATTTTCTCATATCTTTTGAATTTTGAAAGCGTCCGCGTTTTTTCGAAGTATCTTAATCACATTTATCAATAAACGGTTTTTCGTTGTCAAATTTTCATATGTATGGTGCTCTAAAAGTATATATCGGCCTTTAAAAAACCATTTTTATTCAACAACCGGAAAATATTTTTTTATTAGGTATAATTAATGTTAATCTAAACGTAAACTTTGTTTAGTAACTAATATTAGGTAACGGACATTAAACGTAAAATTTGGTCCTGAGTGGAAGAGTGTGTTTCCTGCTAGGTAACGACCAGGCAGCGCGAACTCTGACCTTTGCCACATTTCTTAGGTTTCTTATTTATATATTAGCTCACACATATACTATACTATAGTAGTGTGAGCTATGGTGATCCTAATTTTTTCGAGAAAAAAAAAGTTGCTCCGATTTCAAAAATTTTTATATATCTTTGCGTTTCAGATGATTTTGAAACCTTTTTGTTGCGCCGTCTGTCTGTCTGTCTGTCTGTCTGTAACGACCAACGCGCATAACTCAAAAACCGCTTGGCCGATTTTAATGAAATTTGGTACCTAGGCTGGGTCTTGGGTCGAGATGGTCCCATTTAAAAATGAACAAAATCCACCGAACACAAACCAAATAAAAGGGTGGGGGTAGATTTCAAAAATTAGAGTTTATGTGAAAATATGGCGTGTGTGATATTAAACGAAAGGTAATTGAATCTGCAGTTAAACAAAATACATTTTAATTTATTTAAAAAGAAAGGGTGGGGGTATATTTTAAAAATTAGAGTTTAAGTGAAAATATGGCGTGTGTGATATCAAACGAAAGGTAATTGAGTCCGGACTTTAACAAAATACATTTTAGTTTTTGTTTTTTTTTGTAAGGGTGAGATTTCAAAAATTTGAGTTTAAGTCAAAACATGGCTTGTGTGGTATCAAACAAAAGGTAATTTAGTCTGGAGTTGAATAAAATATATTTCAGTTTTTAGTTATATTAGCTCACACGTACACTATAACTATAGTACCTAGTGTGAGCTTAGGGGCCCATATATTGGCAGAGTATTTTTTTGTGTCAATAAAAATATTAATCACCGATCACCTACGTCGAGACAACCCAAATCTGTATTACCCATTTAAGTGCGAATGAGGGTCGTCAGGCGGTCGACACGACGACGTCGCTAGCCGTAGCACAGTGGGTTATATGAGAGGACTAGCGCGACACTCAATTTTAACTCAGTTTTAACCCACTTCTAGACATCGGATCAACTTCAAATTTGGTACACACTTAAAGTTCCGATGACAATACAATATAGTGATATTATAAAGTTCACAGCTCACCCCCTTTGAAAATGCTGGAGGGGGGCTACTATCTAAGTATGTCCGATATCGTTCAAAATTGGTATGCAGGGACTTTTGGGGATGGGGATCAAGAATTTGTAATTAGATTTTTAAAATTGTGAAAATAACGCCGTCCTCCCTCCCCCTTGGACAATTTTGACCATCTTGTACATATCCGATCAACATCAAAATTGTTGTGGACTTATGGTTATTATAAGTTACAGTGCTAATACAATACAATATTATAATGCTTTAAAGTTGGCAACCCCTTACCCCTTTGAAGAGGGTGGAAGGGGACCATCTAAGTAGGTCCGATTTTGTTCAAAATTGGTATGTAGGTACTTTTGGGGATAGGGATCACGAATTTTTAATTATATTTTTAAAATTGTGAAATTGACGCCGCCCTTGTCCCTTTTGTAAGTCAATTTTGACCAACTTGTACATATCCGATCAACATCAAATTTGGTATGGACTTATAGTTACAGCGACAATACAATATTATAGAGCTCTAAAGTTGGAAACTCTTGGGGTTGAGGATCAGGCACCATATTTTTTCCTATTTAATAAGCTTTCGAACAAGTTTTCACAAGTTGGGTCTACCAGTTGCAAAAGAGGTTGGATGTTACTAACTTTTTACTTAGTTTTTTAATTAAATTATAAATTTAACTTAAAAGGATATTTTTTATTGTCTAAAAATGGCAAAAATGTAAAGGTTAGCTTTTTTTAATATTTGACAAGTGTAAAAAAAAGTAGTTTATCGTTTTTCTTTTTTAATAAACTTTCGAGCAAGGTGTCACAAGTGGGGTTATTTAATTTGAAAAAAAAGTTTTATGTGAGTAGACCCCTTTGCAAGGGGTATATACAAAAAAATTTCAAACAGAAATATTGCTCGTTAAAAATCTTAGTCGAAGTACTTTTGGATTTTTCAGAATAATCTAAATTTAATCCGCTGTCTAATTTATTCTATTTGGCTGATACACTGATTGTATAAAGACCACGTACATGGCAGTGTTTAGGGCTACCCCCAAAAAACAGGGGCAGCGAGGGGCAGCAAATTTTTTGTTTTTTTAGTCAAATAGACCCCTCTCTCTAATATTCTGGTGGAGATTTTAGTAAGCCTTACTAAGCTTGTTTCTGCAGGCTTTACAAAGAAAAATAGAGACGAAAATAAACGTAATATATTTCAAAAAATTTTAACCATAAAAAGGGTTTTGGAATTAGAAAATTACTAGTAGTTTTTAAAAGTGCAGTTACTGCTTATGCCCACTTTATACCCATATACCCAAAAAGTGCTGTTTGTATTGTCATTTTTTTTTTATATAAAAATACTGTAAAAATACATACATTTTTCTCCCAAAATATTTTTCAACTTTGGGGCTCTGTTACAGAGAAATACATTAAGACTTTTTTTATCAGTTGCATTTTTTTTATTAACTGGACTATCTGCAAGACATTTGGGTTGGTCTGGTTATCATAATTTAAAAAATATATACAGGGCTAATGTCGTGCTAACTCCGCCATATAACCCATTGTGCGTCGAGACAACCCAAATCTGTATTACCCATTTAAATACTTATTTACCTAATCTGTGCCATTTAAGTGCGAATGAGGCAACGTAAGATAAGGTCCAAATGATACTTGGGTAACCTCATTTACAGAATTTCATCAGCATACTGGAACACTTTTTACTTATTTTATTTTTTCAGGAGGCCCACCTGAAAGAAAACGCTACACTCACTGGGCGAAACATAACGAAAAAGTCAAATTGAAACAGAGACAATCCGAAATGAAATCCACAGACCAAATTCTTAAGCAAAGGGAGATAGCGGAGAAGAAAAAACAGAAACAAAAGAAAGGCAAAGGCAAAAAGAAACCTGGTGGATTTAAGAAGAGACATTAAAAAGAAAATAAAAATATAAGTAAGAAAAAATAAGTTGTTATTTATTTGTTATGGCAAGTTAAAAAAAAATATTGAAATTATATTGAATTAATTTATCAAAAAATTACACAAGTTTTTTGCATAGAGCTTTAAATTACCTTTTTAAACAACGTGTTTCCTAAAATCCACTGAGTAGCGGACGCAATTTTACAATTTTTTACAGAGTTAATTAAATTATTATTTGTTTAACTTTATGGTTACACTTGTTCATATTCATTTCGTTTTAGTTTTCTTTTTTTATTGTCTTCTCTACCGATACAAGTTTATTAGATTTTTGTCTTAAATCTAGTCAACACAAGATATGTCCCAATTGGGAGAGTTTAAAAAAATCATTACGTTCTAATTACCCGTTCTAATTACATATTCACAATTCCGAAAAGAATTGGAATTTTAGTAATAAAGAAAAAAGTCAAATTTTAATTGTGAAGTCTTTTATTATTTTCAAAGGGTTGTTTTTAAACATCAATACGTTTTTTACATGTTTCCTAATAATAAATGTTCATATTGTCCTACACTAAATCACAGCTGTTACTAAATTCGGAATAAAATAACCAAAATTAACATATTCGTTTTATAGTTGTTCTTAAATTTGGTTATATAAATTTGTTTTAAAAAATCCTAATTAACTTTTTTATTCTCAACCTCTTCTTCCTCTTCTGACACAATTTCATTAGATTTGTATCTTGAGTAAAATCTAGTCAACAAAAAACATATCCCGATAGGTACAGTTGAGAATACGGTTACCGTGTGATGCCCATACGAATTACACGCAACTCCGAAAATAATCGGAATAGTCATTCCAGCACATGCACTAATGGTGTTATTTAATTTAAAAAGGCTGGCATTATTTCTCTTAAGAAATAGATCTTGCCAACTTCGTAGGAATATTATAGGAACTAGTAAAAACATAAATATCACATAATATGGGGCGAAGCAAGCTAATGAAACAAATATTGTCATCAAGAAAATAGCTAGCTCGACTATCTCTGTGAGATAATATTTGTCTAAGTCATTTTTAGTAATAAAGAAAAAAGTCAAATTTTAATTGTAAAGTCTTTTATTATTTCCAAAGGGTGATTTTTAAAAATCAATACCTTTTTTTTACACGTTTGTCCTACACTAAATCACAGCTGTTACTAAATTCGGAATAAAATAACCAAAATTAACATATTCGTTTTATAGTTGTTCTCAAATTTGGTTATATAAATTTGTTTTAAAAAATCCTAATTAACTTTTTTATTCTCAACCTCTTCTTCCTCTTTTGACACAATTTCATTAGATTTGTATCTAGAGTAAAATCTAGTCAACAAAAAACATATCCCGATAGGTACAGTTGAGAATACGGTTACCGTGTGATGCCCATACGAATTACACGCAACTCCGAAAATAATCGGAATAGTCATTCCAGCACATGCACTAATGGTGTTATTTAATTTAAAAAGGCTGGCATTATTTCTCTTAAGAAATAGGTCTTGCCAACTTTGTACAATATATGAGCGTAGGAATATTATAGGAACTAGTAAAAACATAAATATCACATAATATGGGGCGAAACAAGTTAATGAAACAAATATTGTCATCAAGAAAATAGCTAGCATGACTATCTCTGTGAGATAATATTTGTCTAAGTCATTTTTAGTAATAAAGAAAAAAGTCAAATTTTAATTGTAAAGTCTTTTATTATTTCCAAAGGGTGATTTTTAAAAATCAATACCTTTTTTTTACACGTTTGTCCTACACTAAATCACAGCTGTTACTAAATTCGGAATAAAATAACCAAAATTAACATATTCGTTTTATAGTTGTACTTAAATTTGGTTATATAAATTTGTTTTAAAAAATCCTAATTAACTTTTTTATTCTCAACCTCTTCTTCCTCTTCTGACACAATTTCATTAGATTTGTATCTTGAGTAAAATCTAGTCAACAAAAAACATATCCCGATAGGTACAGTTGAGAATACGGTTACCGTGTGATGCCCATACGAATTACACGCAACTCCGAAAATAATCGGAATAGTCATTCCAGCACATGCACTAATGGTGTTATTTAATTTAAAAAGGCTGGCATTATTTCTCTTAAGAAATAGGTCTTGCCAACTTTGTACAATATATGAGCGTAGGAATATTATAGGAACTAGTAAAAACATAAATATCACATAATATGGGGCGAAACAAGCTAATGAAACAAATATTGTCATCAAGAAAATAGCTAGCTCGACTATCTCTGTGAGATAATATTTGTCTAAGTCATTTTTAGTAATAAAGAAAAAAGTCAAATTTTAATTGTAAAGTCTTTTATTATTTCCAAAGGGTTGTTTTTAAAAATCAATACGTTTTTTACATGTTTCCTAATAATAAATGTTCATATTGTCCTACACTAAATCACAGCTGTTACTAAATTCGGAATAAAATAACCAAAATTAACATATTCGTTTTATAGTTGTTCTCAAATTTGGTTATATAAATTTGTTTTAAAAAATCCTAATTAACTTTTTTATTCTCAACCTCTTCTTCCTCTTCTGACACAATTTCATTAGATTTGTATCTTGAGTAAAATCTAGTCAACAAAAAACATATCCCGATAGGTACAGTTGAGAATACGGTTACCGTGTGATGCCCATACGAATTACACGCAACTCCGAAAATAATCGGAATAGTCATTCCAGCACATGCACTAATGGTGTTATTTAATTTAAAAAGGCTGGCATTATTTCTCTTAAGAAATAGGTCTTGCCAACTTCGTACAATATATGAGCGTAGGAATATTATAGGAACTAGTAAAAACATAAATATCACATAATATGGGGCGAAGCAAGCTAATGAAACAAATATTGTCATCAAGAAAATAGCTAGCTCGACTATCTCTGTGAGATAATATTTGTCTAAGTCATTTTTAGTAATAAAGAAAAAAGTCAAATTTTAATTGTAAAGTCTTTTATTATTTCCAAAGGGTGATTTTTAAAAATCAATACCTTTTTTTTACACGTTTGTCCTACACTAAATCACAGCTGTTACTAAATTCGGAATAAAATAACCAAAATTAACATATTCGTTTTATAGTTGTTCTCAAATTTGGTTATATAAATTTGTTTTAAAAAATCCTAATTAACTTTTTTATTCTCAACCTCTTCTTCCTCTTCTGACACAATTTCATTAGATTTGTATCTTGAGTAAAATCTAGTCAACAAAAAACATATCCCGATAGGTACAGTTGAGAATACGGTTACCGTGTGATGCCCATACGAATTACACGCAACTCCGAAAATAATCGGAATAGTCATTCCAGCACATGCACTAATGGTGTTATTTAATTTAAAAAGGCTGGCATTATTTCTCTTAAGAAATAGGTCTTGCCAACTTTGTACAATATATGAGCGTAGGAATATTATAGGAACTAGTAAAAATATAAATATCACATAATATGGCGCGAAGCAAGCTAATGAAACAAATATTGTCATCAAGAAACTAGCTAGCTCGACTATCTGTGAGAGATAATATTTGTCTAAGTCATTTTTCGTAGTCGTAGCTATGTACGTCCCTGTAAAGATCAAGGCATTAATATAAGCTAATGTATACCCTATAACTACAGAAGTTGCTTGGTAATTTGCCTTGAGTAATTGAGTAAATTTTGAGAAAAATATTATAATACTTCCTGAGAACAAGTATTTCGTGACAAACAAATCCCAATTTTTTGAGAAATCCGACTGGGTAAACAGCTCCACGTTGGCTATTATTCTTTGGAATGCTTTCTCGAGTGCAGATTCTGAGTTTTCCAATTCAGACGCTTCACGTTCTGGTTCGATTCTGAGCAACAACGCTGAAATAAATATAACAACTTATTTATTTACAGAAAAATCTAATTCTAGTTTTGTTGAAACCTCATTGTCGCCAGCAGCGGCGCAAGTGTAACTAAAAGAGCCCGGGTGCGTATTTACGTTTCCGTGCTGTGTTTTGAAATAGACACGGAAATGTTGTAACATATTTGGTTACAAATGCGTGTTGATTTTAAGGCGCCGAGGCTCGAACAAGGCACGGATTTGTATTGAATTACGCAGCGCAGGGGTTTACTTATTAGTGCACATTTGAAACTTAAATTGGATTCACGTTGTTTATTAGTTTGATTTTGAGGTTATATGTTTGTTAATATGAAAATTATGGAGCAGTTTAAAAGTATTTTTACTAATATTACTCAAGGTTTTGAAATTCTTTGAAGTTTGAAGAACACTCTTCCATTAACTATACCTGCAAAGTTCAGTATTCATTGTCTTACACCGGCAACTACGACGACAGATCTTGTTCTGTTACTAATAAATTTTAATGATTTAAATGATTTTCACTTAATTTCTAACCACATGAAAATAGAAAGTTTCAAAAACCTAACCTAACGAAAGCTAATCAATTAAATCTAACCCAACCGAACAAAGCAAACTGAACCAATAATTAAAAAAAAACTTTCCTGAGTTCCTACCCGGGATCCTAGAAGATGTGAATCCGAATCGAACCGATCCTAACTAAACCGAGCCAAACCTAACCTAGCCAAATTAAACTACAACACTATTCACACCCTCTAGGATCCAGGGAAAGAAGTCAGGTAAGTTTTTTTTAAAATTTTTTGTTCAGTTTGCTTTGGTTCGGTTCGATTTGGTTCAATTCGGTTCGGTTCGGATTCACATCCTCTAGGATCCCGGGTAGGAAGTCAGGAAAGTTTTTTTTTTTTTAATTATTGGTTCATCAGTTTGCTTTGGTTCGGTTTGGTTAGATTTGATTGATTAGCTTTCGTTATGTTAGTGTTTGTACCTGACAATTGAATACGCTTTTGTAATAGTTTAATGAGCGATGTTCTCTTACAGATCCGTGTTCATTTCGAGATCAAAACTCTTAAAATCAACACGTATTTGAACCCAAATATATTGTAACATTTCCGTGTCTATTTCAAAACTGCGTCGACGTGAAATGAGCACGAAAACGTAAATACGCGCCCGGGTTACATATTCAGTACAAGCAGAGGCGCTAGATTTCCAAATTGCTTTCGACCACGACCAGTGTTGCCAAAACTCACGATTAATCGTGAGTTTAGACGATTTTGGAAAGAATCTTACGATTTCACGAATTACGTAGCGTTTCTCACGATTTTTGTATTTTACGAGTATGTCAAAAAAATGTCTTTTTTTATTCATAACCAACGTCACAAATATATCAGTTTAAGCGTTCAGACTCTCGCTGCTACTCTACTAGATTATTTTCATTGCATTTAAATTCGGGGAAGTCCCGAATTTCGAACATTGCTGGATCAGTTCCGTGGAATTGCGATCGCGCGGGCCGTAGTAATTTGTTTTAAAATAGTTTCACCGATTAGGCAAGTGCTTTTCTTTGCAGATAGTTCGTCTTGCGGTGTTAAGGGGCCTACAGACAGGCGAACATTTCTTGCGATTAGTACGCCCATACTAATCTCTGCGTACATGTACGTTTGGTGGAATTGCCTACACACACGAAGATAAAATTAAGCAGAAACACGAACCGCACTGATATTATCTATGCGGTTTGCCTAGACACCGAGAGATTTGTGCACATAGTGTGCGCGACCAAAAATTCAAGCGGCGACTGAATACATCTTCGAGACAGTGTTGCCACCCTCGACCCTGAGGTCTTCGGTAGAAGGCTTCGAGAAAAATCGGTAGATTTCGGTAAATTTTTTAATCATCTCAGCAAGCAGTGCTGGAGAACTATCGATAGTTTGAATTGATTTAGTAGGTAAATTGTATTTCTACCATTTGTTTTTACTAACAAAATACCAAAATTAAGAATTAAATAAAAAAATTAGGTATATACTAGGGACCTATTGCAATAAAGCCAGGCACAAATTGTGCCGGGCACTATATTGACAGTTTCGCATTAACAACTGACAGTTGATCTTTCAAAATTGACATACCAAAGTCAAATTTAGAAGTCCAGTCGTTTATTTTCTATTAATTGTGGCGTCACTATTAATTCCGGCTCTTATAATACACAATGGCCTTATTTTAAAAGAAGACAGCTGTTCTTATAATGTGAAACTGTCAATATAGTGCCCGGCACAATTTGTGCCTGGCTTTATTGCAATAGGTCCCTATTAGATAGATAATATTATAAAAAAAACCTCAGGGTTTATAATAGCGTGATCTTTAATGCCGCTTGCGGCTGCCAGCTGAGTATATCGCAAAATCCAAGAGATGGCGCCATAAATACACTTTTAAAAACAATGGCTTGAAATAAAATTTTTATTCGACAAAGGATCTTACATAAAACGAATATTTTATTTATGGTGTTTTTTTTTAATCGCGATTACGAGGCGTATCAAAAAAAAAACAAGTTTATATTGAAAAAAAAATCGGTAGAAAACTATGGTAATTCGGTATATCGTAAAGTAAAAGGCTAAATCGATAGATCTACCGAAAAATCGGTAGAGGTGGCAACACTGCTTCGAGAGATATTTTAAGGCGTATATAGTGTCTACACACGATGAAATTAGTATGCGCAAAGTTGTACGCGCGTACTAATCTCTAGAAATGTTCGCGTGTCTGTAGGCCCCTTTACATGTACGAAAAGATTAGTATGCGCGTACTAATCTCAAGAAATGTTTGCGTGTCTGTAGGCCTCTTTTGTCTGTAATGATAGTGGAGAATCTGTTCATGAATCCAAATCCCTCCCTCATATAAAGAAAAAAGTCCCTTATCAACAAAAATATAAAACTGACTGAGAAAAGGAATAGAAATGGATATATGCTATGATTTAGACATACCTAGGTCTTAATATAATTAAAAAACTAGGAACTAAAGAAGTATATTTGAATAAAAATGATTATTCGAGCGATTCCGGACTCTGACTAACTATGTTAGGTACGAAACCTTATTATTTCTACAGTTTTTTATAATACATATAAATATAAATTTCTTTTTGCTTTTTATATAAACTTTTGTTGATTCCTTCTCTATTTTGATTTCTTTTTAGGGCTTTATAAAATCTCACGATTTTTAATATAAAATTTTCACGAATTATCTTGGAACATTTTGGCAACACATTAACAGCGGCCAGTCTAGTCTAGAATGTCTGCTGTTATTTACCTTTAGACAAAATGTGTGTAAAAAAAATAATAGAAACTGTATTTAGTGATAATATTTTTGTTGTAAGTATGAAACAAGTTTCGTGGCTAATCGGGTAAAAAGGAGTTTTTGTTTCTCTCATATTTTTCCGTGGGTAGCTTGAAAGCTTAACCTCACGGGGGTCCAAGATCTAATGGACATCTAATAAGCGTGACAGTTAACTGTTTCGTCCTTATGGGACTCCTCAGAACTCTGTTTGGTCAATGTGACATTCTTGCGAAGTTAATTAGACGGTTTTGTCTGTAATCCCCAACAAACAATTAAAGTTGTAACGACGAAACCCCAACTAGAAAGAATTTCTTAAAAGTAACCGCAACGTACTCCCGCTACGTCTCAGTATACCATACAGCGACGTTATAATTCCCTAAGTGGGGAACCAATTTCTGGTTATAACTACCTGGCCAAGTGTTTAAAGTCACTGTAGTAACAACTACACTACTACGTCGTAGCCAGGTATCTACTACGTCGTAGAGGCTGTTTTTTTTCCGTAATGGCATAAAAGTTGCGATGTAGTTGCAAATAATATAATCGTTTCTTTTTGGTAGAATTGTTACACAATATGGTGGACACAACAGTAAACAGACTCGCTTAGTTTTTTTGTTTGGTTATGGTTATAATATGAACTATGTTATCCAAAAGTGTGAGAATTTACGAGCAGAGGATCAAAATTCGAGTGCGACGCAAAGTTTTTTGTATAACATGCATTATATATATTGCAAAAAACCGGTGCGCCCGTAAAATTGAGCCGTTTTCTGGTAGCTGATGGAATTTTTGTGTTGTGATTTTGGAGGTTATGTTTTCATAATCGACAGTTAACTCCAACAAATGGTGCTTAAGAAGAGCATTTTTGGTAAGCTTCAACTAATTTGTTTATAAAATAGTATGGCTCTTTAATATGAGCTCATAAAACGACAACAAAAATATTAAATTTTCTTTCTTACATAAAAACATGGCGTCCCAAACTATATTCCCTGATAGTCGAAAAGGTTACTTGAAAGTAGTTGCGGCTTTAAAGTTGATCCAAAAAGTTATTTTGTCTACATTGTTACATCAGATGTTACTATGATGACACAAACTTTTGTGGTAAAAATTAAAGTTATAATGTAGTTGTCGGATACACTTGTTTGGGACTTCAATGAAGCTTAACTTTCTAGTGGTAATTAAGTAGAATATAAAAGTCAGGGCGACTACGAAATAACGACTAAAAAGAAAGTAAAACTTTAGCAACGTCCTATTGTGGTAGAGAAGACTATCAGAATCGACTATCAAGAAACAATCCTATGAAGTAGATTATAGGGTCGCTTTTACGAAACATCTACTATTTCCTGATACTAAATAGTAGTTAGAACTAAAAAGTAACAAATTTTGGTTGGGATCACCACATTTCTACTATAAGAAAGTAGCAAAGCCTTTAGAACATGTAGCCGCTACTATAAATGTTAGTTGGGTCCTATGTAAATAGTGAGAAAACTTTCGCAACAAGCGCCATCTACCGAGATACGAGAGAAACAAGAACAAAAGCAGGCGAAATAAACTGCTATACATATAGAAAGAAACAAATTAATCCGTGAGCTACGACAGCTCTTTTTGCCTTCAAGGCCAGATCAACTTTTATTGCGTTTTTACCCGCTAATGTATGTTTCATTTGGCGGTTGGCCTAAGTTTTTGATTTGGAGTTAAAATAATTAAGTGTAACTTTGTCAATAGAAATTAACATTTTTTGAACAATAAAGCTTATGAAATGAAAAAAAAACTTATAGTGGTTTCACTCTCGCGAAATCCTTTGTTCGCTCGAGTTTTATGGCTTTTTTTTTCGTTAATCCGGCTTCCCGCTGTGTTAAGAGGTATAATCGTGTTGTAGTGAAAACTTTAAAAAAAGTTGAATGAAATTTGAGAAATGAAAGAAAAATAATTAATTTATAAACAGTATAATGTTGTTTAATTTGTTCTAATTATGTTTTAATATATTTTGTTTCACCCTGTATGTAACTTAATTATTTATTTTAATTTTAAAGTTAAGGGAACTTTTCTGTTTAGTGCATATCTAATACATGCCAGCAATAAAACTTAATTAATCTAATACAAAACTTAAGGTAGGTAAATTCTAAGTATCTTGACATCGCACTGTATATTAGATTTATGCACATACACTTTAATGTGTATTACATCAAGCAGTACAATATGTTATTATTTAAATATCACAAAAATTTGTACAAAAATCATTATTTAACCAAGTTATCATTTTTAATTGCAATTTTCACATACTCAATGTACTGTGCGACGTGAAATTTCAAGACTTTTTATGGCATTTTATGACCACCTTTAAATTTTATTACTTTATAAAAGGTGCCATCCTTCAGAGAGGAGCCCTTTTAGTTATTGATGAATTAAAACTAAGAAACGTGGAATTTCGTACCCGTGAATTTAAAAATCAAACAAGTTTCGTGGCTAATCGAGCAAAAAGGAGTTTTTGTTTCTCTCATATTTTTTCGTGGGTAGCCTGAAAGCCTAACCTCACGGGGGTCCAAGATCTAATGGACACCTAATAAGTGTTGACAGTTAACTGTTTCGTCCTTATGGGACTCCTCAGAACACTGCTGGTCAATGTGACAAATCTTGCGAAGTTAATTAGATAGTTTTGTCTCTAATCATAAAGAAATAGTGAGAAAACTATCGCAAGAAGCGCCATCTACCGAGATACGAGAGAAACAAAACAACAAAAGCAGGCGACAAACTGCTATACCTATCGATCAATTAAAAGATCGAATGCAAATAAAAGAAAACAAACTATAGTCCGTGACCTACGACAGCTCTTTGTCTTTCAAGCCGGATCAACGCATATTGCATTTTTACCCGTCTTCAAGACACGTGAGCGTCAATCAACGGAATTTTTAAGCCAAATAATACTAACAAACGTGGAATTTCGTACCCGTGAATTTAAAAATCAAACAAGTTTCGTGGCTAATCGGGCAAAAAGGAGTTTTTGTTTCTCTCATATTTTTCCGTGGGTAGCCTGAAAGCTTAACCTCACGGGGGTCCAAGATCTAATGGACACCTAATAAGTGTTGACAGTTAACTGTTTCGTCCTTATGGAACTCCTCAGAACACTGCTGGTCAATGTGACAAATCTTGCGAAGTTAATTAGATAGTTTTGTCTCTAATTATAAGTAAATGGTGAGAAAACTATCGCAAGAAGCGTCATCTACCGAGATACGAGAGAAACAAAAAGGACGAAACAGTTAACTGTCAACACTTATTAGGTGTCCATTAGATCTTGGACCGCCGTGAGGTTAAGCTTTCAGGCTACCCACGGAAAAATATGAGAGGAACAAAAACTCCTTTTTGCCCGATTAGCCACGAAACTTGTTTGATGATTAAAATCAAGTTTAGGGGGCCATTGACTGAAAATACATGGCGGCCAACGGTCATAAAAGTATCAAGTACCATAAAAAGAAAGAAAACTTGAAGCTGGTCATAAAATTACATAAAAAGTCATATAATTACACATCGGTCATAAAATTTACAGTCAGCATAATCAAAAGTCTATCCAAAAAAATAAAACAAAAAACATTTTAAATCCTCCCTATATTTATAAAGTTTTAAGCAATTTTTGAATCTTTGCTCTTCTTATTTCTACTGAATAAAAGCCTGATTGCAAAATCATCATCATTTCAATAAATAACATTGAAACGCACAATCTTTAACTAATATTATTATTTTATTATAAATACCACAAAGATGTTTTTCTGCATTCCTTGGCTCAGTTAATGATGCTTCAAATCTTGTTAAAACTATATTATCACCTGAAATTTTAAGTTATCCTGACTGTGATTTCAAAGAAGCTTTTAATTTTTTGACTTCTTTTTCTAATATCAATAATATCCCTTTCAATAATGTCTATCGCCAAAAAGATTTTCATAATATAATTTGTTGTTTTAAATTCGATACA